>MVJL01003651.1:0-12524 GCA_002156465.1 Macrocentrus cingulum
AAAAAAAAAAAAAAAAAAAATAGATAAATTGAAAAAAGACAAAAGCATAAAATCAATATTTATTTAATTAATAAAATTTTTCGTTATTATAAAAATTATAATAGGTTTTAATGGGTTATAAAAGTATTTTTAAAAAAAAAATTTATTTTAAAGCTTGAAATAATGATAAAAAATTTTAAAAATTAAAAGTATATAGATTTTTTTATTTTTTTATTAATTTGATAAATCAAAAACATAAATAGAGGGATTAGTCTTTTGTTTTTTTTTGTCTATGTGTATCAATCGAATTTAAAGGGGTAAGATTAAGGTCAAAATCGAGCGTTATTTCGATGAAATAGTCGTATAATGCAGTATTAAATGTTTTGCTTAGCCATGATATTTTTTTTATAGTTAGTTTAGAATGCTAGAAACACCTGAAAAAATTTATAACCCCTTGGCGTCGTTTTAAAGACTATTGCACACCCTTAAATCTCAAATTTGTGGGAAATAATTATGAAATATGGTGTTAAATATTTTGCTTAGTAATAGAATTTTTTTTATAGTTGCATTAGAGTCTGAAGAGCCCCTGAAAAAATTAGCAACCCCCTGGCATCGTTTTAAAGACCATCGCACACCCTAAAACCTCAAATTTAATCAAAAATAAATATGAAATTAAATTTTTTCATACAAGCTGGTATTTTTCTATAGTTAGTTTAGAGTCCAAAAAATACTCCAAAAAAATCAACAACGCCCTGGCGTCGTTTTGAACTATATCGCAATCGAAAAACGATTTAGAACATCATCATAGTTCATATTCCATTTATTTATTTACTTATTTTCGAGAATTTTCTCTGCGATAAAAGAGAAATATTTCCCTTGTTCGCATATAGAAAGATTGAAAAATAGTGTTAAAAAACAATGTACTTTGTTCTTTGAGCAAAGAAGTCGGTAGCACAGACGGGAAGAAAGGAGAAAGAAGAATAGAAAGGGCTTAGGTGTCGAGTGGTTTCTTCAAAGCCCTCGACATCGTGTGCAAGAACGCTGCACGAGCCCTCTTTCGCCTAAAACATGACTATGTCACACACGTACACAAAGACACAGGGCCAAGTGGTACATGAGCTTTCTTTCATCTTTGACGTTGAAAAGAGCGAGAGAGAATGAAAAAAAGGCATCGAGTGGTTTTACAAATCCTCCGTGCTCTCTTGTTCACGCGCGGCTTTACAAATCCGTGAACGCGCGCGTGGGAAGATTTTGTTTTCTCGGACAAAGACCGAAAGGGTTGTGATGCCCGGGGATATATCTTAATAAACACGTGCAACATTTAAGCGAGTCACGTCATCAGAGAGTGGCAAAAAAATTTTATTTACTGCTTATGAGCGTCGTAACGCATTTTACTCCGATAAGGCGTCTTATCGTGTGTGAAAGCACCGTGGCCTACTTACTCCCGTGCATTTACACATAAGAAATACAAATATATTCAGATATACATATGGGTATTGTCGCTAAATGCTAAACAATGAATATTTTAAATGGTTTCTTTCGCTTTCTGACGCCGCTTAAGATTTTTATCCGATAAAACTAATACTTTTTTTTTATTTCCGTCTTAAAATTTATTTTTTTATAATTATTTTTACACACAATATTTGTCGGAAAAAAAATTTTATGTACTTTAATTTGATATAAAAAATTTTATAGAAGTTTAAAACATATTTTACGTAATTTTTTTATGTTGATTAAAAGTTAAAAAAAAAAATTTTTTTAATGATATTTTTTGTTTGATTTTTTGAGTAATCTAAAAAATTGATTTTTAAGATATATTTTTTTTTTATAAGCAAAAAAGTGATTTTAAATACTTAAATATTTTTTAGTCATTTTTTTTTTTTTTGATTTTTAGTTGATTTTTTTCAGAAATTTAACTATTGCAGCCGTTTTCATGACGCAACTTTTGAAAAATTTTGGTATTTTCTGATTCAGCTCGTCGAACTGAAAATGTATTTGGTCAAAAAGTTTATATATATTTACATATCAATAAAAAATAACAGCTTTGCTGTAAAAAAAGTACGTTATAAGCACGATTTTCATTGACTAGAAAAAAAAAAACAATCATGTCATTAAAATCTTCAATATTTTAATAATAATGACATGATTGTCAACGAGCGAAGTTATCTCACTATCAACATAAAAATTTATTAAACAATTGAATGTTTAAATTGTCTCTAGAGTTGATTCGAGAAAAAAGGACGATCGAAAATGTCCCCATTTTTCCGATTTTCGATTAATTTGGAGGAAACATTCGTTGCTATAGGGAAATTTCTCGCTTGATAGCCGATGGAATAAAATTATTTTGTGTGCAATCAATAGGCAATATATATGATATCGAAGGAAAGTTTGTAGATATATCGACTAAATACGGTGATATTTTAACTATAAAATAGAAACATTCGAAAAGCACATATATCTTTCGCGTAAAGTTTCGCGCCTTTTGAATATAGTCTATAATTCTTGACGGATCCTAATGAAACTTAACATACTTATTCTCTGGACCAATACCAAGGTTAAAATCGAAAATAAGCTAAATCGGTTCATTACTTTAGAAATAACAGCAAATTAAAATTTTTAAAAAATGAAAAAAAATGTCCGTTTTTCGATGATTTCGTTAGAAATAATTTTTAAACGCGATAATTTATTCAATATTCATTGACACCATGTGAAAGCTGGTTAAATCAGCTTTAATTTCCATATCTATATGTTTTTCTAGTCCAAATTAATATCAATCTAAACGACTCATCAAAAAAATTTTATTATTGCATTCATTTCTTTATAGAAAAACGTTTTCCGAAAATATAATCATAAAACAAAGACAATAAATAATAAGAAATCTACTTCCATTTCGGTTGCCGAATGATATTTTTTTTTTATTTTTTATTTAATGTGAATATAGATTCAACTAGTTCCTCTATTAATACGCGGATACTTGTCTATAGCATAAATATTGCGTACGCGTTTCTCTTTTTGTATTAGCTCAATTACGCGACACGTGCGTCTATTGACATTCTCTTTTGCTGCAGTCATACACGAAGCTGCAATATTTGTGTTATTACCAGTCATTTATTTATTTATTTATTATTATGATTAAAAAAAAAATGTTTTTCAGACTCTACGAAAATTCTAATTTTATGGATACACGCTAATTTTCTGAGCACTCACAGAAATATTATTTCTATAAATCTCAAGGTTGCCATTGATATGATAAGATTCGTTGATATTTTGAAATAGAATATTGCGATAAAAGTAATGCTCATATAGGCTTTAGATGTTCGTCTAGTCCATGGGATTCGGTCGGTCGAGTAAGATAATGGAGCGTGACAACCATTTTCTTTTCTATTACGCGATAACATTGATCGAGTGTACAATGAGCGTATAGTAAATAGGTGTGTATGCATGTTATATACGACAAATATAGAATGAAAATAATTCTGATAAGAGATTTATGGTTTGATGGAAAATACACTTTCCCCTTTTCCAATCGATTTTCACTCCTTCGCGGCATAACTGCCGTTTATACTCTTTCAAAAATCATAAGATATTGACGATGATCTACATAGATATAAGGGAAATACCACTCGATGTATGACTCATCAGCGAAATCTCCGAAAGTATTTATTCGATTGATTTGAAATTTGGTATAGGTACACTCTATTTACTCTATTATTAATATCCACTAAGAACGGATTTTGAAAAATTCCACTTACAAAGCGGATTGCGGAGGAATGGAATTAAAAAAAATAACGTATTCAAATAATGGGTTTTTAATGGCGTACGTATCCTTTGGGCATCTTTAAAAATTTTGAAACAGATTTTTAAGTCAGATTATGCGACGAAAGTTAAAATAAACGATTGAAATAAATTATTCTGAAAAAAATTTTTTATCTATCATAATTTATGAGGTTTAGCCATTTTTATAAAAATTAAACTTTTTAAAATATCTGAAAAAAGGAGTAAAGTTAAAAATTTTTTTTATATTCGTATGTTTTAGGTAGAGAATTTGATTTTCGATCATCTGCATTTTCTGTTGTCTCGCGCAGTTATCGAGTTATCCGGCAAAAAAAAAAAAAACGGAAACCTATGGAATTTACAGAAACTACCCTTCTCAGGAGGGATGAGTCAATCGAAAAAAAATTTACAACCCCCTAGAGTTGTTTTGAAGATCATCGACCACCCTCTCAACTCCAAAATCATGGGAAATAATTAAGTAACATATTGTTAAATGTTTTGCACAGTGATGATATTTTTTCTACAGTTATTTTAGAGTCTGACAAATAACCGAAAAAATCAGCAACCCCCTGGCGTTGTTTTAAAGACTATCGGCCAGCCTTTAAACCTCAAATTCATGAGTAATAGTCATGTAATATAGTTTTAAACGTTTTAATTCGTGATGATATTCTTTTAAAAGTCACTTTCGGGTGTAAAAAACACCAGAAAAAACACTAGCACATGCTAGTTTTTTTAATATATTTTTGTCGCATACTAGACAAAAATTTCAAGTCGAAAATTTTTCGTTCGAAGAACATCTAATAGATTTTTTGAGTTTATCGTCAAATTTTCCCTTTTCCATTTAAATTTCTGCTTCAAAATTTTTTTTTTCCTCTAAATTTTCTCTTTCCCTTAATTCAGTAGTTGTTTTTAAACGAATTTATCTTAACTGATGATAAATTTTAAGTTGGAAAAAAATTTTGATATTCTATTTTAGTGATAATTAATAAATTTATTAACATTTTTGTCTTAAAAAAATCAATATCCTATATCATGTTATAAAATATTTTTATACAATCATGGTTATGTAACAAATAGCTCAATTTTTTTTTTATTTCATTTTTTTCTTGTATAAAAACATGAATTTTTTCGTAAAATACACGATTATTAGAAAAACCCAGAGTTGCGGTTCTCTTGTGTGTTTCCCTGTCGTTAAGAATTTTTAAGTTTTACTTTACTACTCAAAATTTTGCGGGTTTTCCCTCCCGTTATTTTTTTTAATCACATTTCGTAACATTTAATTGAAACTTTTTATCAAAAAATTCCAACGCACTTATAAAAGCATTGAATTTATTGTAAGTATTAAAAAAAAAAAAAAAATTGAGAAAAAAATTTTTTTTCTCTATATTTAATATCAGTAGTGCAAATGAAAAAAATGATTATAATTTTTTCTTAAATATAATTGTAATTTATAAAAATAAATATGATAAATTTTTTTTTTTTTTTTTTTTTGCAATGAAACATAAAATTAAAAAATTACTTAAATTTTTAGAAACTCACATTTTATAATGCCACGCAATGCATATATATATTTATCATACAAAAACTTTTGTCACAACAGTGAAATTACTCAACTGTTTTATGCTCCGGGCAACAATGGTCACATTGCTTAAGAGTGAATAGCCTTTCAGATGCATGAATTTTCCACGCCTTAAGTCCTATGACTACATTATATATACTCTACAAGCAACTTCTTAGCATATATGAGAATAATTTCCATGAGTTGATTCTTGAAACAGAGAAATTTCTATGGAGAATTATTGCCCGTCTGACCCCTTTATTTTTCACTCTCTTCCTCTCGCGGGTTTCTATGTTTCTAATTCAGATTTAAGGCTTGATATAAGATAGTGCCCCTTTCTGAAATTATTGCGAAACTGGGTCAATCGCGTGTCAGTAAATTTCTCACCTCCAAATCTTACTTGAATCACCTCGATTCAGCCAAAATTTTCATAAAAAAATTTTTTTAAATCATTAAAATGGTCTTTTAATCGCGAAAAAACTTTTTTTTTTAATTGTAAAAATGATTTTTTAAGTCATAAATGCAGTTTTTTGCTTGCATCAATGTTTTTATTTATATATATCGGATGAAAAAAATTTTTTTTTGTCATTAAAATGTTTTTTTTTTTATTCTGAAAATTTCTAATCAGCTATTTAGAATAATTGACATCTTCTGCCCTCTTTAGGGAGCTATATATCACATCTGAACTATGCATAGTGAAAGTGAAGAAATATTTCGCGAGTTGAAAAATTTTTTTTTTTACAAAGACGAGACCTGTCGCAACAGTTTTCGGATTAAGTCGGTCGCTCTCAACATATGAGAAATACTAACTTGGTGATATTACACAATTCAGTAAAAATTCTCAAAGAGAGCCTCTATACGCATATATAATTTCTTGTAAAATATCAAAGTGCGTGTTGAGATGGGAAAATTTGATTGTTTGAAAAAAAAAGTTTGCTGCGATATATATTATATATACGAAATGAGGAAAAAAAAGTTTTGGTGGTTATTAACATCAAGGGGACGAGGGACAGAAAAATCTTATTGATGATAGATTAGTGGCGTCAAAGGTTTTCGATCGCTTCCAATTATTGCTTTAAGTGTGTTTAACCTTGACACACAGATGGGAAAAAGAGTATAAACACTGCGAGAAACTTCAGATATAGAGATCCCGTGAAAATGGATAGTCATAGCCTCGGCCAACTAACCCAAGTTTTTTAGCCAATAATAGACTTGGCACTCGTTACAGTCGAGTGATAATACTGTATTGAAAAAAAAAAAAAAATTATATCGATTGGAAAAAAAAGGAAAAAAGGTTTTTTTTTAATTGCAAATTTTTGGGGACGCTCGGGCGGGTTAAAAAAATTATTAAATACAGGTAAAAATTATTTTGGAAAATGGAAAAATATTCTCAATTCTAAAAAAATTCTGGAAAATGGAAAATTCTCGATATTAAGAAAACTGGGAGATGAAAATTTAAATTTTCAAGAAATTCTGGAAAATGGAAAATTTTCGATATTAAGAAAATTCTAGGAAATAAAAAATTGTATTTTAAGAAAATTCGGAAAAATGGAAAATTTTCAATTTTAAGAAAAATTTAGAAAATAAAAATTTGAATTTTTTAGAAAATTCTGGAAAATTGAAATAATTTTAATTTTGAAAATTTTTGGAAAATGGAAAAATTACAATTTTAGGAAAATTCTAGAAAATGAAAAATTCAACTTAAGATAATTCTGGAAAATGAAAATTTGAAAAATGTGGACAAATTTAATTTTTAAAAGTTTTGAAAAATGGAAAATTCTAAAAAATGAAAAATTCAGCCTTAGAAAATTCTAGAAAATAAAAAATTTTCAATTTCAAGAAAATTCTAAAAAAACGGAAAAATTTTCTATTTTAAGAAAATTTATGAAAAAATTAAAAACTCATCGTAACATTGAAACCAAAATATTTTTTAATCGATAAAAATGATTATTAAAGTCGAAAAAATGGAAAAAACAATTTTTTTCTAAGAAATTCTTGATGAAAATATAAAAACCAGATGTCTATATCTACCTCAAATAATTTTCCAGAAAATTTTTTCGGCATCAGCACATGTGACCTCGAAATGTGAAAATTCTGTGGTATATTCAAGGGTGTAGAAAAAAAAAAATAAATAAATTTCATGGTTTTTCAAAGCATCAGAAAACCCTTGATGTCCGATCGCCCTTTTTAGTTTTTTTTTTTTTTTTTATTTTCACAAGCTGGTTTTTCCACGTATTGTGTGTAGTAATGTATAGTGCTGGTATAGATATGGGTGTAGAGACAATTGACCCACCAACTGGAATTTTTGGAGCATTTTACGACGTATTTGAAGACTTCCTTTAGAGCGGAGAAACTTCCGTAATTCTAGAGCACAGTCGTAAAATCGAGTTTTAAGCTGCAACATCAGAGATTCAGATGTTTAACACTGTCCTCCATAAATTTCAACTTGGATTTTCTTCTCTCGCTATCGCAAACAATAAAAATTCGAAGAGTTAAAAAATTTCCTCTTTCCTCAATACCCGCTAGAATATAATCCTAAAACTTTTTTTTTTCAATCTATTTCACAATTTTCTGATGATTAATCACAAAATATCAATGAAAAATTCAATTTTCCAAGTTTTTTCTATTTTTATCTATCCAAATTTCAAAAATTCATAACTATCGTTTATATTAAATTTATTTAAAATTTTATTTTCTACAAAAAAGATTCAATCAATTTTTTCCTTATCTCCCACGAATTTCGAGAAAAATTGAAAAATTCCACCGACATTTCAGAAACTAAGTAAAATAAACAAAACATAAATTTTCTCTATTAAATTTTAAAAATTAATCCATATTATTTATATTAAATTTATTTAAAATCAAATTCTCTATAAAAAATAATTACATAAAATTTTTTTTAATTTCATTCCATTTTCATCAATTTTGACTTTTTCGTTAATATTTCAAAAATGAAAAAAGATATCAAAAAATGTCTAGAGAAAAATTTTATTTACAATTAAATTATCTTTAAAACTGCTTTGAAAAAAAAAAATATCAAAATTCGATAAAATAATCAAAATCTCATGAAAAAACGAAGAAAAAATATCGATGCATGCGACGGAAAATAATTTTGGGCCCAACGAGGGGACCCGAAACATTGTGTCTGCTTGTACGATGACAATGAGAGATTATGAGAAATTTTTACTGTCATGATTTCCCTTTCAGTCGAGCCGACCTCGACCTCGGGTCTCGTCTTTCAGAAATTTTTTTTTCTCCACAATATGCTCGTCTTCAATATGTACGTCTGAATTTTTTTTTCTGCATACTCTATGATGATTTTTCAACGCATTTGAACCAAGGACCGCGCCCGTTTCTCTTATCCTTGAGCCAACGACGCCGAGCAAGGATTAGAAATTGGCCTTCGACGCGCGCGCTTTTATAATGCTCAGGGCCCCCATGTCGTGATGGTGCTCCTATAATGCTGCTGCATGACACGTAAAACTGGGCCTTGCAAGGTAATTTCAATGGAACGAGTTGTACATTGTCTGGTTCTAGGGCATAAGGACCTCCAGGCGTGGTAAAGGATCCTCCATAATGATCCTCCAAACGTCACGAACTCACCGTCGACCTTACACTCGACATCATCGGTCACGAGTACGAGTGCTCCTCAACTGTTTCGCGTGATAAATCACCGCCATTTTACTCGAGGACACGTGTCACTTCATGATAAATAATATTTTCAACATATAATCCAAACATTTTTAAATTTTCAACTGATTTTTCACCTAATATTAATTTAAACGACAAAATTTTTTTCACCAGAAAAAAAAAATTTTTTTTTCCGCTTGCAATATCTTGGTAAATATTCGAAATACGACAATTTTGCATGAAATCTTTTTTAAAGGAATTTTTATAATCTACAAAAAAGGTTTTATTAAAAAAATTCGTATCTTCCTTCGTTATCAAGATATTCTTAATAAAACAAATTATATAGTAATCCGTCGGTTCAGAACTTTAGATTTTTTTTTTTTTTTTTTCAAATATTTTTTAAACTATAAATAATATAGAAATTTATAATAGATTTTTTTGAATAGTAAAATTTTCGAGTTTTAAAATGTAATAAAAATTGATTTTTTGATTAGTTAATTATTTTTTTGAGATAATTAAAAAAAAAAAAAAGAAAAAATTTGGTTAGTAGAAATTTTTTTATTTTGTCAATATTTTGAAAATAATGCAATTTACGAAAAATTTTAATAGAATCTTTTTTTTAGCAAATTTTTAGTACTATAAAAAAGGTTCTAAGCTTTAATACCGTAAGTCACCGAGTTTTCGAGATATTTGCGATAGAAAAAAAATCAGTTTGCTTTCCATATGGTCTGAGTTTTTGTCTTTTTTACATTAAAAATTATCAAACCTTGAGCATTTGCTTTCTCCAGTGTTCTGCAGACTTCTCACTCGTATTGGCCCAATCTTCCGGCGACATCCAATTTAGGTATCAGACCTCACTTTCACTTTCATTCACTGCGAAACGCTTTTTTATTCACTGAATTCACGCGCGAATTAAATTAAACCACGAAACACACTGTATTACAAAATACCTAAGGTTTTGGAGAAATTTTTTTTGATTAATTAATTAAATTTCGTGTTGAAAAAAACAAAAATTCCACTAATTCACACACTTTGTGTTCGTATATTCGACGTTGTTCGTTCACGTCTCACTGCACGACTGACTATTTTTTTTTTTTTACTCATTCGGCCTGCAATGGGTTTTTCTAGAAATTACGTCCGTAGGCAGCCTATAAAGTTTTAGATATATTTCATGAAAAACTTCCCCTCCTATACATATTTTCGTCGTGCTATCATCGATAACGCTAACTAAAAATTTATCTGGAATTTTCAAAAATTAATTGTTAGATAATAAATAAATAAATAAATTTTTTCAAATCTAAAGATATCCAACTATTCAATTTTACTTCTATCCCAAATATATTCGAAATTACGGGTTTTGGTGAATTTTTGTAAAATACCTTTTTTGCAGTCCTTAAAATTACCTACAAGAAATGTCTCTAGCAAAAAATATGTAACTCGTACTGTTTTTGAGATACTAGCAATATAAAAAATTCTATGGAATAAAATCCTTAAAAATCATTAATTTTCGATTTTTAATAGTTCGAAAACTATATAATAGGTATTAAATTTATACTAGAATTTTTCTATAGTTAAAAAAAAATTGGATAAAAAAAATTACAATGAAAATCGTACTTATAATCACAAAAACCGGAATTTTCAAAGTAAAAATGAAGCACTTTTCTCGAGGTTTAACAATGTATACTGGACTGTTCTGTCAGTTGCACGTCTGTAAATTTTTTAAAAATATAAATAAAACATGTATTTTAATATTTTCGTCATTTTTAGGTAGATTTCGTAAAATCTAACTATTTAATTTGTTCTCATGGTGGAATTTTCACCTGAATTTGATCTCATATACTTACTCTTTGGATTAAAATCTTGAATGAGTTCAAATTTCAATAAAATCGGTCAATTAGTTTAGAAATCTTGGCTATTTAAAATTTCAAAAATCGCTGAAAACGCTATTATCATCACCACTTTTCGCTTTATCTTCCGAACGAGAACAGATAGCTTATTTTCGATAGAAGCATCTTAAAGCTTACGAAATTATCTTTAAAATGACCTACAATACTTTTATTTTTCTGTAATTTTAATCGGTTTTAATGTAGATCAAAACTTTTTAAAATTCCCTGTTGCCAACAGTAACAACTACATTTGAGAGATAAATCCATAAAAATGTGACGCAAGACGGCGACTAATCGTTTGAAGATCGCTGCTTAGCATGTCGAAGTTAAAAGGAGTCTCAGGGACAGTCGATCGATTGTTCTGTCTTTGCATTCGTATATTTTGCGCTTGCTCTTCTTTTTCAACTATTTCTCTGCTCGCGACCATTTACAAGTGCGCGATGTCTCATCATCGCCAACTCCTTCTCCACAATTATTATGCCTCGTATACGGCGTGGAGTACGTAAGAGATTAGGTAAGCACAATGGATAAGCACCTGAAGGACATCGGAAAATTGAAAAGGAAGAGAGAAAAAAAAAAAATTCTCAGGATTCCACGTGACCTTCGTTTGTGTGTTTATATTCATAGAATATAATGGCGCTCGTTATTTTACAACGATAGTTCCACTTTGTTTGAGCTTTTTGTTTTTTTTTTTCACTGCGCCGTCTCAGTTTTACAATTTAACCCCCCGGACATTTAGAGCAAAAACTCCGGTGAAAAGGGGTAAATTTTTTTTTTTTTTTTTCAACCACGGCGGAAGTGTTTGAAATATTTTTTTTCCTCGTTGTAAGATTTTTTTTTGGATGGTTGTTGCTATGATGGCAGTGGTTTTTGAGTGGGTGAAAGTTCGGGATAGTTTGGGATTTAGTTATTGTTATGGAGACGCTAATGGCTGCTGTCTGGAATTTTTTTTCTTGTGTTTTTGCTTTCGTTTGATGTTTTGTGACGCAACTATTACTGCATGACACTGTGAGAAGACTCTGGAGGTTATGTGACAGAGTTGAGACTTCATCATTGTGATTTTTTAAAATATTTTTTTTTTTTTTTACAATAAACCAGCTTTGTGCGTCTGTTTGTTGAATTTTAGATGAGTGAGTATAGAGGTATATTTAGTAGATTAAAAACTAGAAAGATATATAATTTTCACAATTACACTGTTATTAATTGATGAATTTAATTATTAATAAGCTCGGTTTTTACTATAGCAATATTTCACGGATTTTTGCAGATATAAGCATGAACTTGGCGACTATTTTTTTACAGCAAAGCTGGATTTTTAAGATAAGCTCGGTTTTTACTATAGCAATATTTCACGGATTTTTGCAGATATAAGCATGAACTTGGCGACTATTTTTTTACAGCAAAGCTGGATTTTTAAGAGATTTCACGTATTTTTGTAAAAGTAAACAGAAAAAAATAAAAAATCTACCGCCCGAGTAAAAATATTCAGGCGTCCACACTAGAGCGATGTGGTCTCCACAACGAAAAAGACGCGAAAATAGTCACCCAAAGGCTGTGGGCGCCTATATTGGCGCTTTTTTGGTTGTGGAGACCAGTACGCTCTAGTGTGGACGCCTCGAAAAGGTACCCACAATTTGGGGTATCGCCCACAGTAGTCACCTGCATGTTGTGGGCGCTACTATAGGCGCTAGGTAATC
>MVJL01003656.1:0-12310 GCA_002156465.1 Macrocentrus cingulum
ATATATTCATAAATTTTACTAGAGAACACTAAAAAAATTAATCTATAGAATGATAAATTTAACTAAACTGTCAGGGGCCTTTTTCCTATGTGTCTTGGTAATTTTTGCGCTACACTGTCTTAGGACCTTTTCCGCAAGTCCCGCAGGTACAAATTTCTACCTGCGTTTGGCACACCCTGCTTGGGTGCGTGTGCACTTTTTTTTTTATCTATTGTAATGGTTACGGAAATACTCTTTAAAAATTGGTTACTCTAAATATATCTTTTTCATTTTGACGGAAAGATATTTACTGACGATGTTCTAGTAATTTTTTCATCATGCGACTACTGATTTTGCCAACTCGGTTGCAGAATTTTTTCCGTATTTTGCATCGACGGATCCCGTTTACTGTATTTTCTAGTACTTTTTTCTGGAAAGTCTACGTAATATTTGCTAGATATTTCTCTCCGTGTACATAGGACAGGCTCCCATGTTCGCTGGGCCTAGCCCCTAATGAGCGTAGCGCGCGGTACTATGCTTGTATGGTAAAAAACTACCATCATGCCTATAACAAATTTATATATAATAAACTATTAGAAACTATTAAACTAATACCAATTGGTGGTTAATACCAATTGGTGGTTTTTAGGTCGGATTAGTTTTTTTTTGTTACAAAAATTTCGTGATTGCTTTTCTGTAATAACGCGATGAATACGCAAGATAATAAATAATGTAATTTTTATAAAGTAATTAGAAATTGTATTCCTAGAATAAACGTAATATCAAGCTATTTTTGTATCACCCTCCATTTTTAAAAAATTACCATTTATTATTATTTTTTTATTTTGTACAATTTCAAAGGAAAATATAGAAAAAAAACTATTCTGCACTTTTTTACAAAATTCAATTTATCATTTTTTATCATATTTTTCATTATTTCGCTTATTTACTGAGTTATTAGAATATTCAAGGAAAAAAATATATTGAATTTTTGAAATTATAGTGACGCGATAAAAATAATAAAAATTTTTTTTTTCAATTTTAAAAAATTGCCGCTATTTTTAGTTTTAGTTTTAGAGAAAAAAATTTTCCTAGGTGGTTGTTTAATGAAAAACATGATAGATAATACTAATGATTATTGATATATAAATGAATTATAGTTGAAATATATTAATCATTGATTCCACGAATATTTATAATATTAGAACAAATTATAAAACTATAGTTCAGCGTCGCATGTCGCCTGGACTGCACAGTTATGTCACATTGGACAGAGACCAATGTTTTCTCGCTTTCAGTTCCATGTCAATATTAGGCCATCTTCTATACCGACATCGAACGGCTCTTTAGTGTTACCGTGACTGGCCTAAAACTATGTTATATTGTTGCTGATCCTACAGCACAGAGGAGCCTGTCTTAGATTTTTCTCTCCGTGTATTTGAGCTGGTATTCTTGCAAAACGAGTTTTGTACCGGATTGAGTCTAAAGAAGGTGATTTCAGAGGGTCATATTCAGTCATGCGATGACCAGAATTCGGCCTCTGAATATCGTTGTTGTTTGAAAGGGATTGTCTATTCCGTTCTGGAAACAGTAAACCTGTACGTTGTGCTTCATAAGCTGATGACATTCCCGAAATTCCTCTGCTTCCCGTTAAAAACACGTCCGCATTTGGACAAAATCTACCACCATCTTGTTGAAGGTTACGCCCAGATGAGTCATGTCCAAATGCATCCGAATTATCTTTTATAAACGGTTCAAAACTTTGAATTTGTGGTTTGACAGGTGATAACAACTGCTCATGTATCATTTGATGATTTACATCCAAAATAGCCCCTGCTTCTCGCAATTTCCGACCAATACTGATCAATTCATTTTATTTTTCCGTTTGACTTTTTTCTTCTATTTCCATTAAGAGCTCCAAGAACTTTTCAGAGCCGATCTTTCGAATGATTTGACCATTTTCAACTGTTTCCTTGACGATTTCACGGTATTCCTCATCAGTCACCAGACAACTCGAGGTGTCTCGACGCTGTCGACGTACAGTTCCACACAATAGACTTGCAGCAATTTTTTCAGGTTTTTCCTAGTAGTTGGAGGCGGAACTTCTTCACGCAGACTTATAGTATCAAAAACTATTCGTGGATAGATTTGAAATCTCGTTTGCAATACTCCTTTTTCCAACGGAATTTTCAGTTTTCAATGGTTCTCCTGTTATTTTTTCGTTGTATTTATTCATTAATTCAAAATGACTACTGAGAATATCGCGTGCAGGCACCTGTACCTGTGATAAATCAGTTTTGATAAACACTGTCTTGCGAATTCGAAGTCCTCTTTAGTACCAATATTGTCCAATAAAACAGTTCGAATTCGTCTGAGCTGTTCTTCAGTGAGAAATTTTGGTTGATACCCATCTTCCATCTGTCCAACATCATTTTTCAACGCAAACGTAATAGAACTCTCAAAGGCCGCTTGTTCCCTGTCTGATAGCATAGCCAAACCGCGATACTTGAGCAGAATTTCTGTCATAGTAGTCATATCATGATCTCCATCCACGATTTTCCGAAATGTCGATAGGATATAATTCCTTCGGTATTGTCTCCTGGCAATGACAATTTATTTAGAAGATGACTCTTGGAAAAATTGATCCTCATCTTAGGCAACGAGTCGGAGTTATACAAAAATTGCAAGAGATGTGTCAACTTTGTTGCAGAAAGCGCTCTGAGTTGATCGTCGCACGACGAGAGCAAATTCTGGCGGCAACGCCAAATCAAAACGTCCAAGCTGCGCTCCGTAATGTCCTACCCGACACGGAGTATTTGTGTGGGTAAGTCTAGACTCTCTTCCTTGATACAGTCGTTGGGAGGAGCCCAAACCAGGCTGAACACTCCGGCTTACCTGCGAACACCCAAGTCCACCTCGAACATAGGCTCGTCGCATTCCAGCCAATCAAACAAAAGAAGTTCGGCGCAGAGATCGCCAAAGAGGACTCCGTCATCCAGAAACTACCACTCAAGCACTCCATCGCGTAGCTCAGAAGGTAAGCAA
Organism: Macrocentrus cingulum; assembly: GCA_002156465.1. Lineage (NCBI taxonomy): Eukaryota > Metazoa > Arthropoda > Insecta > Hymenoptera > Braconidae > Macrocentrus > Macrocentrus cingulum. The sequence continues at coordinate 3,025 of MVJL01003656.1, forward strand.
GGCTCCAAGAAGTCCCATCCTAAGCCCAAACAAGACGATTCCTTTCGTAAAGCAGACAAGTGAGTTGACTATTCGAGCTCCCAGTCCTTCAGAGGAGGCCAGATAACTGGCTACGAAGAGAGGTGGAAAGCACTGGGTGCACGACAGTTTATCTTAAAAATTATTTCAGGCCTTCGTTTATCTCTAACTTCACGCTCGATATTAATCATGGACTGGAGAGCATCTTGCTTCGCCACTACAACATCCGAGACCATGTCAGCTCAAATTCAAACACTCAAAGCACAGGGTATACTGGTAAGACCGCAGATATCCAACCCAAGTTTCATATCCCGCATGTTCCTGATCCCCAAATCCAACGGCGAGCTACGCTCTATCTTCGACCGCAGGGGCCTAACAAAACACATAAGTGTCAAAAAATTTCAACTTTCTTCACATTTCAAAGTTCCAGAGTTCCTTCAACCTGGAGATTGGATGGTCAATATAGACCTGAAGAATGCCTACTTCCACATCCTAGTCGCAGAGACACCCCGTCAGCTACTGAGGGTGGTATACAACCGAGAACTACTGCCGTTAACCTGCCTACCATTCGGGCTGCCATCGGCGCCCGATGACCCCCATCGTTCTCGTCTCAAATATAAAAAGTTTTTTCTCTATTTCCGGGTGTGTGAAGTGTCCTAAGTGATCCGAGATTGTGAGCGACCTTATATCTGATTCAGATGAGGGATCTTTCCCTCCGGATGGTTCGGAATTGAGAAGAAGAGCAGGCAACGAAAATGCATCATCACGCCGCCATTCCTCCTTTTACGAGTCATACTCTGACGAGGAGCTGGGAAATTCTTTGCCACCACCATAACCGATAACGTCAACATCGAGATGAGATTCTAGAACTGCAAGGACAGGTAAACCGTCTCACAAATATCCTGACTCCGAATCGGTCTTCTACGGGGGCCACGTAACAAGTGGAATTTTTATCAAAGCCCGCGTCTGCGAGCACAAGGCGTCTGGAATTCGGGCCGCGCAAGACTGACATCGATGACGCAAAGAAAATCCATGCAGCAAAGGGCTGAGTTCGTCAGAGACGTAGCGGAGCTTCAACGCTTCGACTCACCTGACTAGAAGGATATCAAGTACTCAGGTGCATTGAGGAATTTCCTCGCTACCCCTGCATTTTCGGAATTACAGGTAAATAAAGAACTCTGCTACCTGGAAAAGGGTAAGGATTATTCACTAAGCACCGATAGGGTCTTAGCTGATTTGACTAATGCTACTCTAGAGCAGCGAGCTCTTCTTCAGTCTAATTTGCAAGAGGTGGTGGATTGGGCTTCCAATAATAGGTCTGAACTTAACCCAGACTCCCTGTTCGAGAAACTGGGCACTTTATTCGCACCCAAGTCGCCAATACTAAAGAATTTTGAGCAAATGTTATAGATAAGTTACAGAAAGCGGTCCTCGGCTATTGATACACGCCGTGAGCGCCTGCTAACTCAGATTTCTAACAACGTGCAGGCGGCCATGCGGCGTATTCCGCCCAGCTCTGAATATCTTTTCAGTAAAGAGCGCCCTAACCCACTAATTCAATCCCTAGGTGGGCCGCAAACTTGGCTCAGAGCTCCAGAGCTCACCGGAAATCAGAAATCAGCTAGTAAGAAGGGCTCCTATCACAAGAATACAAATAACAAGTCCTATAAGTTCACAGGAACAGGCCAAAGCTCAAGATCTCGGGGAAGGTCACGTTCCCGAGGCTCCTATCATCGAAGCAGAGGTTTAAACTCAAACAAGCAGGGCCATCAGTCTCACTCTCGATCGGAGAATTCATGGAGAATTCATTTGATCGAATTTCCTCGTGAGATAGGTCCTAAAAGGCATCTCCTGCACGAAACCAAGGGAGGGAAAATCCCCTGCGTGGGATACAAAAATCCTCCTCGATTGGTTATCAGTTGGAGCAAAAAATCTGTCCCTGGTCGAGCTGTTACGAAGGAGCGCTGCTCTCCTCCTACTAGCATCAGGCAACCGAATGCATGGTCTTACACTGCTAAAAATCTCGAAGGAGTAGTACGCTGTAAGACAAGGGGACGATCTCATACTATGACCAGAGTTTGGATCGAAAACTGATCGAGCAAGTTTTCGACAGTCTGAATGGCGACTCACTAAGCATCCTAACCTCTGGCTGTGCCCAGTAACCCTCATCCTGGTAATGCTAAAGCGGTCGGTTTTATAACGGTCAAGGACACCGTCAAGGCTGCATCAACTGCTATTATGGCAGGCTGGATCAAATCTATCCTGAAAGAGGCCGGGGTCGATGCCGCTCCAGGCAGCATACGTTCGGCTGTCTCCTCCCGCAGCCGGCTAGAAAACGTTCCTCTTCAGGACATCCTCGACCGAGGAAATTGGAAGTGTGCAGAAACCTTCAGAAAGCACTACTACCGCGAAGTCTCGAGAACAGATCAGACCACATCTGGCTTCCTTCTAAAGGATTTTCATCCTGTATAGACAAGGTATTTTATCTCTCCAGGCTAAGCCTGGGGAGCTTGATCTGTCTTCCCCCTGTTAAGGGTGGGTATTGTTGAATTGTTAAAAAGGAATAAAAAACTATTTTCATCTTTCCCTAACCTCAGGTCAGGCGATTATCTTATATTCATCTATTATCTTTCAGAGCATATCACATAGCACTGTCTACAATCTTGATGATCACCATCAGTAGATACCAAACACATCTCTCATAATGATGCCATGTATCGGCCAAAGGTCTGCAATATTGGTGTTTTGCATACCAACAAAACACGTATTGTAGACCTAGCCGATACACGGCATCCCAGTAAAGTTCTTACTGATGATAGCCGGTATGAAGTTAGTCGCAACCACACCCTCACACTTACTGGGTGATCATCTTCCAGCGACTAATCGTAGCCAGGGAAGACCGAAAAGATACCAGAAGGCACTAGATAGGGACAAGTTAGGGCAGGTTTACAACAGCTTCTCTTATAAGGATGCCGTATATCGCTCGGTCTACAATACCCATTTTGTTGGTATACAAAACACCAATATTTTTTGGCACAGTGTCCAACACTCTAACCTCACTTCCCTGAATACCTTACGCAGTAAGTGTTGTGTATTACTGTATTACGAGTTTTTTTATAATAATTAAGTGCTCAATAACTTTAATATTGTGTATCTGCTATATCTGCACGCGTACATAATAGACGGTAAGACATATTGGATAATAGTTTAACTCCTAGTACATAGAAAGTAATAAAAGTGACTTTGATCAGAGGAACATCTAAGAGCAGTCCTTGGATAATTATTTATGAATATAATTGACGGATGCTATTCATACACACCTTGAGTACGTAAAATAAATTCGCTGAAATAAGTTTTAATTTTTTAAATTTTTTATCACGACCTTATTTCTTATTGCATCTATATATATACTCTGAATGCTGACTACTTACATAACCTATATTTAGTACGGTACGTATTCTCATTTCAACATTTCTAATCAATTCGGTTTAATTTATGTTTAGGAAACTGCAGCTTGATGCCTGCTGACAGAATCTATCTATACTAGTAATCTGTTCACTATAATCAAGCAAAGTGTTACCTGTCAATGATATTAGATCTCTTGCACCACCCTCTGTCATCTGATTAGTTGGCAATGGTTTTTCTTTTCTGGTCACGCGCTGGAATGACATCGGGGAATACGTTACGGAGATTGGAATTTTGTTCCCAGTGAATTTGGTGAATATATCAGCGGTAATCTCATTGTCACATCCTATCACAGCAATCTCACTAGAGATTAGTTGCTATGTAATTCTCCATACTTCCATGCATATCTATGTGATCCGGTGTAGTATTGAGCTGTGCTGAAATGTCCACGTTAATATTATTCATTAACTCCAATTGAAAAGAGGAGAGTTCGATTACATAAATTTCTGCATCTCTTTCTAGATCCAAAACAGGAACGCCTAAATTTCCACCAATAGCTACTTTTTTCCCTGCAGATTTTAATATGTATCCTAGGGTGGTTCTTATTTTAGTGATTTCGGGAAATCTTATGTGCCGCCCTGAAAATCCCTTCCAAATGGAAGAAGAAAAATTACTGAAAAATTTGAGCACTTAATATTAATATGAACACGACCCCCAAATCGATTGAAATTTTGAATGAAGAAATACACGTGTTTCACGATATTACAAATTATAAAATCCATGACACCGGTAAATATTACTGAAGAAATGTAAAAATGTACAAATTTTCTCCTTTATATATAGTGATTTGAAGACAGTTCTCGGATTTCAGCTTTCTCAGAAAGTTGGAGCACAGTAAGTTCAAAAAGCTAGGTGACCAAAGACATATTTGGAATAAAAATTATGGAGTGCTTATAGATGTTTGTATGCGTTGAGACAAGGCGGGTTCGAATTCTCCCGCCATGTCTTAAAGTGACCGTCCCTGGGGCGATTCAATTTCCCCGGGAAGAGTCCCTTAGAGCATTACGGCCTTGTCCGTCACGGAAAAGACGGTGCGCGCGCGCGCACAGCACGGACACTTGTGGACTGACACGCGACAACGATAGACGCAGAATTTTCCTCTCGTAAATCAACTAAGAGAATCTCATCGAAAACGGAAGCAACGAGTTACCTGGAGTGACCCAGAGTGTGCAGAAAAGCTACGACAGTTCTATTGAGTGCCTGGGGAAAGTCCCTGTGAGTTAGTTGAAGAGAAAACTCAGAGACAAATAAATTGCGGTGTGTTCGTCGCCAAATCTTGTTCCGACGGCCGAAGTGACAACGTGTTCGTCTACCTTGAGCGCGCTCAGCCATCTTGTGCGCGCTATTCCACCGAGTATCTTGTGATAACACTAGAGACGAAAAACACCAGGACACGAGTGGCTCAACGAACTCAGAGATAATTCCCCGCTGAGGGTGAAAAGGAAGTATCCTCGAGGACAAAAATTTCTCCAACCCGCGGTGGTATCCCGCACCACGAGGTCGCACGAGGTCGCAGAGAGGAACTCACCGAGACACCAACGTCATTCCCGCAGCCCGGCCAGGTCACCTCCCGCTAATCGGAATATTCTCGACGTATTGTAAGTCACCCTACCTCTACAACGAGTATCTCACGCCACGTAAAACCAATTAAATAAATAAATTCTCAAGCCCTTCCGGCCAAATAGTCATTAAACAAAATATAACTGTTCGAGTCATTTTTATTTATAACAAATTTACCTTCCCTACATTTTTTTCCAGCCAGGGCCAAGTAAGTACAGAATAAAATAAAAATTATATTCACCAAATATAACCCACATGTTTCAGCGTATTTAAATACAAGAGGGCGTATATAATACGTTGTATTGCGATGTTAAATCAAGATATTAATCATTTATTTATTTAAAGTAGCGTTGTTGAACGGATACATTTCATTTATTTTTAAATATTCATATTTTTTTAGCATGGGGAAATTTCGCTCTACGTTCTTTAACTATTTGTAGGATGAATTGTTGCTGATCTTCATTTTTGGTGAATTTTCCATTGTAGTCTTCCATTAATTTTACCCCTCGTTCTGCGCAGTCGTTAACGACTTTTAATTTTTCAACAATATGCAGTGCTTTTAAATAATTTTCATTCTGCATCCATTTAGTTGGGTGAATGGTTAGAAACTCTGTATTGATACCAAAACGTCCGAAAAAAGTTTTGGAATGCATGGTTACAAAATAATCCAAATCTTTGTCCAACAATTGTTCAACGTTCTCAATTTTGTATCGTTTGTTTCCAGAGGATTCACCTGTTGAATAGTCTTCTTCATCCGCATAAGTTGAAGACTTCTTTGTTAAAATTTTTTTAATCATTTTTAATTTTATGTCCAATGAGACTTCATCATCAAAAAGTCCCATCATTACTAATTCTGGCGACAAATACCACAGATGCTTAGTCAATTTTGCTAATGCTGCTTCAGCTACAGAGCGGTTTACTGCCCGATAATCATATAGTTCTTTGAGAAGCTTCAAGTCAGGATTTCGCGATTTTATAGCAATGGATAATGTAAACCACGCTTTGGTGTATTCAGCAACGATAAAAATGCATATTTGTTGAAGTTTCCTTTCGTCTTGCTTCTTCAATTTATATTCATCACGAAACAAATACATTTTCAAAGCGTATATGGCTTTAGCCATCCAACGTGCGTGATGATGAGCTCCTGGTTTTTTGAAATGATAATTGTCAGGAACTTCACCCAAAAAAATTAATGCTAATTCCAACAGCTCTTTATAATCATCGCGCGAAAACGACTGAGATAGCATCGTTTTAATGAATCCTTTGAGATCAATTAATTTATTTTCCAACAGTTTTTTTGCTTCTTGTTCTTCTATTCTAGTTTTGTAATTTAATTGATTTAAATTACTCCATTGAGCTTGAAATTTTTTGAAGAAAAGAACATTCGGTCCTACGGTAGTTGGATAAAATCCCTCGAACACAGACCTCAGTAGCAGCTCAAAAATATGACGTCTGCATGGTAGATACAACAGTGTTCTTCCCAACAAATGTTCCAACTTCACTGCGGCACCATTGGAACAGCCTAAATTTGAGGCGGTCGTATCGCAGCATAAAGCTACAACAGATGCATCAATTCCCCAATCAAAGGGTGTTTCATAAATTGCCGTCGCTTGACTTCGGCCGGAACCATCATTCATTCATTTCTCCTGATGTGAGAATTATAGGTAATCTCGCGATTTTGTCAGAACTCGATAAATTTGATAGCAACTTGCCATCCCAACGAACGACAGCTGTTTTCAATTTTAACTCTTGAAATTCTTTTTTGAGCTTCTCGTACTTAGACTCACGCACGTATTGTCTGCACCGTCGGAATGAAGATCTATTTATTATTATTTCACTTGTTGTTATATTGAGAGCTCCAATTTCTTCAAAGGCTTGACAAAGAGATGTAACCAAAAAAACAGCTTCTCTATCTGTTACTTTACATCGATCAAAAGCCGCAACAACCTCTTCATTAAAAATGGTATAACTGCCTCTCGATTTTTTCGTCCTGGGTAGCTTTGTCAATGAAAATTTTTCATCTGGAGCATACAACTCCCCACTCGAAATAGACAAGCTACTTTTTTGACTTTGACTCAGTTCTACAGTTTTATCTGAAAAATCGTTATCAAAGTTATTTTTTTAAAAAAATTATTTAATGTTGCTACACCTACCATAAATTTTTTTTTCTAATTCACTTTTTCCTAGTCTTGCATCGAATTTTTTTTGTGAAATTATTATATTTTCGTCGCCTTAATCATATTTAGTTTGAATGTTAGCAATAAACCCGATTCGTAAATCGGATCGTTGATTAATCAGAAACTGTTTTTTACACTCATCAATCATATCGAAAGCATTCGAATGAGCAATTTCAAGAAAATTTTTTATCGAACGGCAAAATTCATTTTGTTTATCAATGTCACATGGGCTCCGATTTTTATGTTTGGCAAGAATTGTCGATTCAGTATATAAATTCATCAATTTATCTTTCGCTCGAGAAATTTTTTGAAAAGGAATCTTTTTCCAGAATACAAGCACTTCCTCAATAACTGCTGTAATACTGTCACGTATATTTGATTTCAAAATGCGTGTATGGAAAAATAATAATTTCAAAGTTTGAAGCTTAGATGGTAATTTATTACCAACAATTTGCGCATCAACGTGACCAATGAGAAAAATGTCTTGCCGTAACAATGGTACTTCCATGGTTACTTAACTCTCCGCAACGCGTTAAAGAATCAATTGTTAATCTTAGCACAATAACTTTGATACTCAGAGCTAATTTTTTAGGTTAACTGTGACACGATGTGAAATTGTCACTCTACTGACTGAGACGCACTCGCAGATGCTCCGACCTCAGTGTGGCCAAGCTACCACGGCTAACTTCAGAGAGCATTGATGCGCGCGTAAAATTCAAATATTTCAAAGCTAATGGGAATGAACGAAAATTTCCAGACCTAGACTACGGTGCCAATGAGTAGTAACTGAATGAAGCACATAGTTATTTTGTTAGGAGAAAAATTTATAATTATATTTCAATATAAAAAATTTATATAGAAGAATGTGAAGAGAAATACGGTATCGAAAAAAACGAATGGAAAATTTTTTCTTGAATTTTGTCTCCAATGGAATTATTATTTAAATAGTTAAATTTAATTTCAATTACTATCGAATCATTTGCTTAAGGCTTCGCCGCCGGAATAATCATAATAATTAAAATAATAACAATAGTAATCAGTTTTATTATTACTTCGTTTGGCGTTAATAATGCATAATAAAATATAAACGGTATACCGTTGTATAGCTTATTTACTCTAGTTGTGGCATCGGTAGTTCATTTTTTTTTAATTACTCTTATTAATTATTGTTGATATAAAAATAAGTTTCTCTCACCAATGAGGCACCAACACACATGTACTCTGATTGTAGTGGTGTGCCACAAAACTACTTGGGAAATTTTTTATCGGTATTATAGAGCTTGTCCAAATACCAAGGAAGATTTGTGCTACTCAATTAGTTTAAAAAATCACACTGATATAATTACCTATGATAAAATAAATCCAAACGAAGTAATTTGGCATCGTAAGTGACAAGGGCACACGGATAGAGAAAGCACGGTTACTGAGCACTCGGCTAGATGTCGGGAGTGTTGACGCTGACAATTGGACTGGCTTGCTGCCAGTGGGTACGTCGGACACATGGGCCCTGCGCTTTTTACTTCTCAGCTGACTGGTCCAAATTCCAAACATGTCAACATAACCTCAATAACGTTATCACCGTTGTGGTGTGTTGAGTCATTCGATGATAATAGATCAAGATGTGAACGCAACTCTGACTATTTGTCAGGTAAATAATACTTTGCTTGATCTCAAAATTAAATTGTTCTTCGGCACGTATTTTCTGTTGAGTTTGATGCTAGTAGTATCGGGTCGCTTTCTGCGAGACAGGGGGGGGGGAGATAAGGAGACGCTAGTTTTTGTGTTTGTATAGATAAGGTTGAGTGTTTTTTGTGTATTTAGAGGGTGGGTGGAATTTGGGTGTTTAATTGGAGGGTAGATAGTGTGGGTGCTGTTTGGGCCGGATCGTGGGGTGGGGTGGTGATTCGGGTAGGATTCTGCGAGGAGGTGGTGGGGTGGTGTTTTGGGTGGGGTGCCGTTTCGGGTAGGACTCTGCGAGACAGGGTGGGGTGCTGTTTCGGGGCCTGATTGTGTGAGGTGACGTAATAGATGGTCGATGTTTAATGAGAGAGTGGGGGGGGGGGGGG
>MVJL01003673.1:0-22842 GCA_002156465.1 Macrocentrus cingulum
AATTTCAGACAAAATCCTGTTCGTATCTCTGCTTCGCAAACACGCCTCAATATCAACAGCACCATAGAGCAGCCAGATCGTGAAGGATGGAATCGCAGAAAGGAGAAACTCAATCTCTCGTATGATTTGGTAAATAAACACCTAAGTCTGGCGTTCCTAAGACAAGCAAAGCAATGACCCGAAAAGATCACTCCCGGCTACGCGAGATAGGCCTGCTACCTCGACCCGTATGGATGCGAGTGCGAGAATATATCCCATCTTTCACGCTGTCGTATATTCCGTAAATAGGTCGTGTATCTTAAAAAATATCTCTTAACTTCAGAGATGGTTATTGCTTCATACGTCATGGATTTGTAGTAATCCACATTCCAGTCCTGTAGACATTCTATGTTGGATATCTTATAATGTTGCTAAGCATGATTTATTTCTACGAGAAGGCCAAAGCTTTCGTTCATGGCCAGTGTTATGAAATTTTAGTCTCACAGTGGGAAACACTTCACATCGATACGATTATCCCCGACTTCTTCGCGAAAGTTGCCGATAATCTCAGCGGCAATATCTGGGACATAATTGTCTTCATACAGCTCTGAGCCATGAAATTGGGATCAGCATCCAGTGATCAGGGAACTGTCTCAGTTTGTCTAACTTATTGGCTGAAATGTCACTGGAAATACTCTTTGGCATTGGTCTAATATTTGGCTGTGGACAATTGTCTTCAATACAGTGTAACATAATTGGAATATCACGTGCAATTTCTGAACACTATTCGTCATTTGTAGTATCGGATAGAAAACCTCATTTCAATGTTCTTCATCTCGCATCTCTATCCATCGCCGCTGCACCGTGGCTAAATCCTCATTAGTCATGTTTTAGTGGTTACTTAATGCAATGTCTAATATTCCACTCCGACACATACATACACAAGCACTGCACTGTTTATGACATATTATTCCAAGTACAGAGCTAAATATTGCAGGTACTAATTAAAATAAAAATGATATTATACGCAGCTTATTCTGAACGCAGAAATAACGCGGTACACAAGAGTGCAGACATGAGGTGTTTTTTCAAGAATGTGCAGTACAGCTCAATTTCGTCTACGTCAAATGCAAAATGCGCACCTCTCCCGGCACTCAGCCTAGTACGCATATTCCTTTGCAAATGCGCATTAACTTTAACTTCATAATTCGATCATATGTAGTAACATTTAATAATATGTATAATGATATATTTTTTTGAAAAGCTTTCTGTATTTAAATACAAACCATTTCATTATTAAAATGTATATATTGTGACGTTGCACCAGTTAAATTGTGTCAAGCGCACAAGAGACCGGATTTTTATAATGTGATTTTGAGTCAATAATTACCTTTCCTGATGTCGTTCGGGTCAGAGAGAGAAGTGATGTCTATAGTAGAATCAATCAGGGACTCATAGTTATGAATGGAATAGAAAATTGTATTCAAAATAGGTTAGTAATCTGACGTTTTTTGTAGCATTGCTTTTAGGCTCGATATAATAGTAGCATTTATAGATTAGAGGTAGTAAATATTATAACAAAGTGAATGGGGTGATTCAATACAATGATTTAGATCAGAAAAATGACTCTACCGGTAACATCTCTCTCTCTCTCTCTCTTCTCTCTCTCTCTCTTTATCGGCTTTGTAGGATGCACGTGGATGGCACGTGGCTAATCACCCGAACAATCGTCCCCATTATCGTTCAGGGGCTTAGGGAGGCTACAGGAGGACATCCATTTTCCTGTACTGTTTTCAGAACGGCAAGACTGAACACTCTACCTAGTGATGTGGTTAGCTCCGGCAGGACGCAGTTCTCTCGCTTTCTCTGGACCAGGAAACCAAGAGGCTCTACTGTAGCCGTCGTGGGATTGGACACACAAGCACCATGGATTCGTCTGGCAAGCAAAATGACTTGTTTATCACAGTCAATCACCTAAGCTTGATACAAAAATAATACTTGTGACCTGTCAGTCAGAAAGCCTACGCAGGAGTGTAGGCTTGATTTCAGACGGCGGTGTCGGTGTCGTGTAATTTCACGGTGGTTGTTGTCCGTTCATGGGGATCATATGAGCAACCGCGGAACAAACAAACGTTTGTGCTGGTTAAAACACGAAAATGAAACAAACAAAAGAAAAGGAGAAAAAAAAAACTATAATATTTCCCGAGTAGTCTGGTGTGTTCGTGTTTTTAACGCCGGGGGGTGTAGTCCGGGCACCCGCAGTTGGCCGAACTAACTCCTTGCTTTCCACAACGAGCGCAGTGCCAACCTTGCCAGCTGAGAGGACAGTTCCTGCGGTCGTGTCCAGTCTTACGGCAGTTCCCACAAATCTCCCACTCGGCTGCTGGGCGAGTTGAGAGTAGCACGGTCGGCCGTGAGATCACCTTTCTGGTCTTCGGTGGTGAAGCGCCGACGCAAGCGCGGGAAGCCGCCGGGAATAGGAGACCGTTACCTGGGCCGTAAGCGCCGGGGGCTTGTGACCATTGGCGGCCTGGGAGGCGGATTCGTCGGTTGGCCTCGACCGCGGGTCGTGGTTTTAAGACTTAAGGCTCGAGTCCCAGGAGGCAGCGGCGTCGCTCAGAAAGGCCTGGACTGTCGATGTGGCAGGCATCTGTGGACGTACTCGTGGTGGAGTGGATATCAAGACCGTCCGCTTCTCGCTTTCCTCTCTTCTAGGTGACGGGAGAAGTTGAGCCATGGTTGATTTTGCAGATGCAACGCCAGGTCTATAGTGATTACCTCTGGTAGAGATAGGACTGATGTGGCGACCCTCAGCATCAGCCTTCTGAGTCTCGTTCGTTCCAGCTCCTTCTTTCATGATAGTGGTTGGGGGATGTATTCCCTTGTGCGCATCTATGCTGGTCGGGGTGGTAGGCCGAGCTCTCGCAGATAGGCGTAGTCTTTTCGTGATAGCGATCGTAGGTTAGTCATTGCATTTTCCTTGCTGGAGCTTGGTGCTATAGATGAGAGTTGCTGTAGGTAAGTATCGACATTTCTGTAAGGTTCCAAATCGGGAATGTATATTTCCTGAAATTTGCGTCTCTTCAGGTCCTCAAGGTTGTAGATAACTGACGACTCAATGGAGAGAACTTCAAGGGGTCTAATGTACTCGGGCGCAAGTTTCGTTGAGTAGTACTAGCTACCCTGGGAAAGCTTTCTGTTCTTTTTTAGTACCAGCTCACCAGGTAAGAACGCTCTGTCCCGTCTGTGAGCATAATAGTGTTTTGATTGTTTCAAAAATGCCAGGCTTATGTGTTCGTTTGCCAGGTCGTACAAGAATGTACGTCTTTCTATTCGTTTATTCCAGCCTTGAGGATCCGGGAAGGATACTATAGTGTTGGAGTTGAAGACAGTTTGTAGTGTACAGATATGAGCAGGATTCCGTCCGAAACTCAATAAAGCATGAGAGAAGCCACTTGATGAATGAGTGGGAGTGTTTATCGCAGTGTTTGTCCCAGTCGCATTGGTCCGTGTCTACGTAAATCCCGAGCATCCGTTTGAGGGTCCGGTTTACTCGTTCTACTCGGTTAGTTTGTGGGGTGTAAGGAGGAGTGTTGGCTATAGAGATACCCGCTTCTGTCAGTTTATTTCGTAGTAGTCTACCGACGAATTCGGTACCGTTGTCAGAGACGAAACATGAGTCCTTCCCCCAGCGATTGCGTATCGAGGTATCAAATGCCCTCCAAACCGTTTTGCAGTTCGCGCTGCGGATGGGGTGTAGTTCTACGTACTTTGTCTGCCAATCTCGGAAGACCAAGAGATATCGGTTTTGTGAGTCTCTAGAAGGGAAGGAAGCCATTATGTCAGCGGTGACGGTGTCCCATGGGATGAACACAATTCCTTACGCATGAGTCCAGCGGGAAGCAGCTGCTCGTATTCAAATTCCCGGCAACGTTGGCAGGTCCTAACTCTCAACGCGGTGTCTTGGAAAAATCCTGGCCGGTAGTATTTGGTGGAGATTCTTCTGAAGGTTTTTTTTACTCTCAAGTGTCCAGATTGGAGTGGAGAGTGGGCTTTGTCTATGGCTTGGTCTTGAAATTCGATAGGAAGGACTAGTTTTCAAGCGTCCAAGTCGTCTATAGTGGTTTCTATAGAAAAGGTGAGCCTCCAATGCCATAGATTGTCATCTTATTCTCCAATCAGGGAATCTTGAGGCCATCAGTCTGTCGTGGGAGGGACTTCATGAAACTAGGCCTCGCGACCGCAGGGATGGATGTGAGTGCTAAGCGGAGCTTATCGAAAGCAGTTTTTTGAGACTTTTCCTAGACTCAATTGGCATTTTTTTTCACTAGGGATAGTAGAGAGATCTTGTCCTCCGATAGATCGGGCAAGAATCTTGCATACTATTCCATCAGGCCGAGGATCTGTTTGACAGTTTTAGGAACTGAATAATCGAGGATGGGTGAGATACGGTCAGGGTCTATAAAGATGGCTTATGGCGTGACTTGATATCCAAGGAACTTTACGTTGGGACACAAGAACTTGCTTTTTTCCGGCTCGATAGTGAGGTTGAAATGGATGAGTCGACTAATCAGGGCCTCAACCCACGTGATGTATTCATCTAACGTTCTGGTGACTTAGATAAAATCGTCCATGTAAACCTTCACGTGGGGGCTCCATTCGGTGGAAATTACTATAGTCATTATTCTTTCCCAGGCGGCAGGCCCGTATCTGAAGTCAAATCCCAGTCGAGTCATTTGGAAAAGCCCATTTCCTGGCACTACGAAAGCGGTGTAGGGGCGACATTCTTCTTTCAGTTCAAGGTGAAAACAAGGTTGTGAGCGGTCAATCTTGGAAATGTATACTGCTCCGTGTGGTTAATAGAGGAGTTCATCTAGGCTTTACATTGGTACTGCATCGTGCGTGGTTACTTTGTTCAGCTTTTTATAGTCTATGCAGACCCTTACTTTACCGTTGGGTTTCATTTTCAATACTGGCCAACTGCACCAGGCGCTATTGAAGGGTTCTATCACCCCTTGGGTCAACATTTTTTCGATCTCTTCGTAGGCCGCTTTTAGCATGGCAGGAGAGTACCGATAGGTTCCCTGGCGGATGAAAGGGTGTCCTTGGATGTCTATTTCATACTGGAAGGCTGGGGTTATGGGCACAATACGTGGGTAATTCGGAATTAATTACCTCTGAAAAGGTGACAGTTCTCTGTAGGAATAATCTAAGCAGAAACAGGTAACAGAGTTTCGAAGGAATTTCTAGCAGCCTGGAAACTAATCTCTAGAGAGTTTTTACCGTGATAATGCTCTTGCCAATGATCAGGGTCACATCGAATCTCTGCAAGGTGTCCATGCTAAAGACACAATCGTATGACAAAGTCTCGACGAGTCGCATCGAGATTAATTGCTCAGAATTTCCTATTTTTAATCTTACAGCGACACATTCAGCAAGATAAGAGACTCTTCCGTCAGCCAATCTCACTACAGAGTTAGAAGGCATTGCTAATTCAAAAGTTCTAGGGTCAGCATGGATTTTGAGGGGCGATCTGTTGGCTCCAGGGTCAACCAATGCCAATGCGGGAAGAGGTAGAGACGGGAAAGAAATAACTGTTCTTTTCCCTAGATTTTTAAGTTATCACAGAAAGGTTGATCAACGACAGTTTGGCAGAGTCAGAAAGATCGATTGCTACATGTTTACCAAAGTCTAGTATTTCGCCAGATCCCTGGTCAAGTATCCTAAATTCTCTACCAAGTCACAAAAGTTGAGAGTGGGAACGTCAGGGTCTTCAGTGGGCTAAATCTCACAGTCTGTCTCCAATCCACTGTCCGAAGATTCAGAGGAGGAATCAGAGTAGCCATCTGAGTTACAATTGTCGAGAGAAAATAATGAAATGTCTATAGGAGGGGAGAGGAGAAGAGAAGTCAGAGTACGGTTTTCCGAGGTCTTTGGAGATAGGGGATGATACTGCCCCCCCCCCCTCCCCCCACTGAAGTTCCCTGAATTTCCCTTGAGTACTTGTCTGTACAGTCCGGGGATGGTGACATTTTCTGGCATAATGTCCGTCAGTACCACAATTATAGCATCCTCGAGGTAATAAATCATTTTCCGGCCTAGGGCTAAAAGTAGCAGTGGTTTCAGGAGTTCGGATCACTTTTGAGGCATAGTTTGCGACAGGGAGCCTGTGTCTACCGATTTTCGATGATAATGGCCACCAGGTAATCTAGGTCAGCTAGTTGGTCCTCGTCATGGTCGTCAGTTTCACTATCGTTCGTTTCCTCAGATTTTATTTCGTCCAGAGCGTCACAGAGAGATCTTTAGAACTTATTGTACGTTCTGTTCGTGCTAGGTTTCCTGACAAACTAAGGAAATCGGGTCAGCGTCAGACTTTTAGTTAAGGGGGGTCTATATTTCACGGTATTGAGCAACTGGGTAGTTACCGCAGCTCCTCTGTACTCGAGCTCCTCGTAAAAAGATATACGTGAGGGAGAGATGGGCATAGAAAAGCGAGGACTCAATTGGGCACATATCAAGTTCAACTGCAGAGAGACAGTTAGGGTAAAGGTCACCTGAGTAAATAAAATCTTCATTTTAGTGTTATAAAATTCTGACCACAACTGATTTTGGAAAGCACTCGAACAATATCGAAGGCGAAAGTTCTTGATGAAGCCTCACAGGAGTCCAGACATACTGCGGCAGAGTTCTGCCTCAGTGATTTAGAAGCCCACACATGTTTCACTGACCTTCCTGAGAAACATCAACGGGTCGTACTCACCAGAGCATTTTACCTTCACTTGTGATAGGTATCGACTGACCGTATATAGGCGTTTACCAGCTGGTTGTTCGCTAGATGTGGCATGGACGACACAACGGTTATTTTCTGTAGCTATAGTGAAGGTAAGGTATCGACTGACCGTATATAGGCGTTTACCAGCTGGTTGTTCGCTAGATGTGGCATGGACGACACAACGGTTATTTTCTGTAGCTATAGTGAAGGTCTGACCCCGTGCAAGACGCTTCGAGTTACTGTAGCTGTCTTTAGCAGAACCACCGAGGCCGAGAATGTTATTAATCCGTGGATAAGGGGTACTATAGGCAGGGATTTTGTGCGAAAGGTGTGCAAAATTCTCTGGCCTTTTTTACAAAAGGTATCGACTGACCGTATATAGGCGTTTACCAGCTGGTTGTTCGCTAGATGTGGCATGGACGACACAACGGTTATTTTCTGTAGCTATAGTGAAGGTTTGACCCCGTGCAAGACGCTTCGAGTTACTGTAGCTGTCTTTAGAAGAACCGCGGAGGCCGAGAATGTTATTAATCCGTGGATAAGGGGTACTATAGGCAGGGATTTTGTGCGAAAGGTGTGCAAAATTCTCTGGCCTTTTTTACAAGAATGGAGAGGCCGAGAATGTTATTAATCCGTGGATAAGGGGTACTATAGGCAGGGATTTTGTGCGAAAGGTGTGCAAAATTCTCTGGCCTTTTTTACAAGAATGGATTTGTGGTGATGAGCGGAGTGGTAAGGTTTGTGTTGGCTGACGGAGGGGCCTGGGTTGGTAACGTAGGGTAGACAGCGCTCAAGGCATGCTGCCGCAGCAGTGTTGCTGTGTGAGAGCCAGCCAACCCGTAAGAGTCTCTGCCATATTGTTCTGTACTCAGCGCGCGTTCAACAAATCGAAAGTATTGATTTTATTGAGGTAAGCGGTGGGGAGGCGTACGGATAGTTCTGCAACGGGGGACGGTATGATGGCAAAGCTGCGCCGGTGCGTTGGGGGGTATTGCCTCGCGCATATGATATCGTATGAGTATTGAAATAATTAGGCTAGGATCAAAGAAAATGAAATAGGCATATTTGGCGTGTGGTCAGTGCGCTGTATCGATTAGTTGACGGATTAGGTTTTTTATTAGATTACTTTTATGTCTCTTATTGTGCGCTGATTCCATCTAGAAAAAATACAACTCCTTGTTAGGTTATTTGACAGCTGCAAATATCAGAAGTATATAATTTTGTCACAGTAATTTTTTTGGACCGGTATACTGTTAGATAAAACTTCTCGAAGGATAATAAAGATTCTAAAAATGTTTTTTTGCAACACGTGCCTATGGAAGCTCGTTTTCTTTCACGGTTGAGCCACCATAGAGTGGCTGATTTTATGACTGCTACATATCTGTGAAAGTGCGTTTTTTTCTACAAGTTCGTAAAATGTCCCTTTTCCACGAATTAAACACACTCTATACACTAATGTCAACTGTTGGATAATTAGGCCACTCAATGCCGGCTTCATAGTCAAAAAAATCGACCATTATTGACATTTGTTGCAACAAAAAATCACCTGGATTCAATTATGCTATAAATAAAAAGATACTTGTTATAGTTCCGACTAGTTGCTGACTGACTGTTTACATTGCCGTCCGCACTATCTACTATATACTGTTGTTCGATTTATATATGGGTGATTCCATTCTAACTGCGATTTTTTATGTCTTGTATTGTTTGTTCTCACTGGTCATTAATTAATAATTTATTAATGAAAGTTCTGACTAACTGCGATTTTTTATGTCTTGTATTGTTTGTTCTCACTGGTCATTAATTAATAATTTATTAATGAAAGTTCTGTGTTAATTGGATAATTAAAAAGATATTTCAACATTATTTTATATAATATACCTTGCTATTCAGAGAAAACTTTTAATATATCACTTATATGTCAGTACCGTGTCGTGTCCACTTCTAGAATTTAACATTATTTTATATAATATACCTTGCTATTCAGAGAAAACTTTTAATATATCACTTATATGTCAGTACCGTGTCGTGTCCACTTCTAGAATTTACGTGTTAATTGTGTATTTCTTTTGTCACAGCAAATGATTGAAACTAATTACCTTATAAATTCTAATGTTTATGATGAAACTGAAAAGAATTGACATTACGTGTTAATTGTGTATTTCTTTTGTCACAGCAAATGATTGAAACTAATTACCTTATAAATTCTAATGTTTATGATGAAACTGAAAAGAATTGACAGACGTTTTGTTTATTATATCAAGTTTGCATTGAATTCCAGTTCAATTACTTTTGTCTTCAATTTTTAACGAATTTTTAAATTTGAATCTGTATGACTCGAGCGCCATCTACCTTAAGATTTATGAGACCGCAGTAAACCACGTTGAAAGTACCTTACATGGATAATGTAAGGAAATTATTGTATATATGATAATGCATGGAAATTTATTATATGTCAGTACCGTGGATAAATTAGTCAGTACCGTGGAACGGAAAATTTTAAATGTGTTTCTTATTCTTAATGCTTTGAAGTTGTAGTAAAATCCTTTCAGATTCATATTTTAAGAGTAAAATAGATGAATAATACTCATTAATAGGTTGCAAAAGTTTCATTCTAAAAGCGTGAAATTTTTAATAAAAAAAATCACAGTTAGATCGGAATCACCGATATGCTCTATTTCTATGCATTTTAGAGCAATTGAGTTTTTAATTAGCAACTGAAACTGTTTAAAACTCTCCGTGGGTAATTCACATTATGGAAATGAGTGATGCGCGTATGTTATTCGAAGGAAAGTCAGGAGACATATGTCTCATTTTCAGCTCGTATTGTCGCGATTTTCAGGCGGAGACTAAGAGAACTTAACGCGTGCAAGAAGGAACAGGAAACTTCACAGTTTTTTCAACTGACAAATGATGATTCATATGAGTCAATCGGACTATCAGCGGTACCACTAATGGTCTTCGAGATAGCTTTATCGAAAACTATGATGAAAAAATTTCAACCGAGTCTTCGACAATTTAAGAAAAAAGAGAAATACCAAGCAACCTGCCGGAAACACCAATACAAAAGGATTGTGAACCGCCAAATGATCCATCAATATCAGCAGTAGTTTATAGTCCTGTTCATATCTATGAAAAAAACTCCAAAAACCTTCCTGAAGCCAACGAAAGCATAATAATCGATGCAGAGGTGGATGAAAATGAGGATGTATCTAATGAAGACTTGCCGGAATTAACCATCGAGAAGGCGGTGTTGAATGAAATTCCTCAAAAGATGAGACGCCAAAGCACCAATAATCGGTCCCAGAAGTAGGGGTAGAAATGCTCCACCCTTTTGAACAATAATTTTCTTCTTAGACGGTAGACTGGAATTCTTTTCCGATAACTTTCTAAGAACTGCTTTATACTTAGACAGCGATGATTTTTGAGATTTCATCAAGGGTACACTACCACGTAAAATATTTAAGCAGCACTCGGAGATGCACCGACTTAGATCTTTGTTGGCGTGGCGTAAGATAGCACAACGTTGTTCAGGTGTAGCATGCATAAGCGCTTGCAACAGAACGGTTTTTTTTTGCGTCCAAACGATTTCCGAGCAGCGCACCTCGCTGCATGACTTTCCTTAGCCATTATACTCGCACTACTGGCACGTTCCGCGAACTGTCACTGCTTCTTATATCAATGCTCCTCTGCGGTATGTATACGTAATGATGTGAGTCACTTGGGAAAATTCTCGCGCGGAATCGGCAGTTTTCGGGAGTCGACTGCTTCAGAACAAACAAAATATATCAATGAGGCTTCGATCTGGACAAATTTGGCGAGCAAGATGGGAGTTTTGAGCCCGATCTCGTGGATTAGTCGGATATCTATCTTGAACACTACGATATAATTTGTCTTAAGGGATATGTCGAGCTGTCCTTTTCCCTGATGAAATAGATTTTGTGATATGAAAATTAGACTAAGATTTTTATGATGGCTTCCCTTGGTGAATGAATCCACAATGGAACCCCTTGATGACTCGCGCATAAGATCGTCAATGATTACTAGCTTTGGAAACTAAGATTTTTATGATGGCTTCCCTTGGTGAATGAATCCACAATGGAACCCCTTGATGACTCGCGCATAAGATCGTCAATGATTACTAGCTTTGGAGGTGATCATCTTCAAAACCACTTGACTGTGGTAATCGTTTGTGGAATTGAAAAAAATTTTTATCATAATCGGAATAGCCACTTTGCCATTCAGCGTAACAAAAAATAACCTTGGAAAATTTCACATCACACGTTGTATGAATCTCCTCCAGGAAATTTTTATCATAATCGGAATAGCCACTTTGCCATTCAGCGTAACAAAAAATAACCTTGGAAAATTTCACATCACACGTTGTATGAATCTCCTCCAGGAATCGTTTAACAAAAAAAGTTTTCCCGCAGCCCGTGGGTCCGCAAACCATAGCAGTAAAAGGATGTTTCCACCTTGTATCTATTTTGGGATGTGACGAAAAACTTTCAAGACACCGTGTTTTATATAACTTGTTTTATTATATGCACATACATTTTTTGAAGTGAAGCTTCTTTTGGGAGGCTGTGCGCTGGCCTGTTACGTTTTTCCCCCTCCATCAACATAACTCCGCCAGCGCCTCGAACTCATCACCTTTCACTTTTCAATGAGTTGGTGCCTTGTACAGGGCCCAGCTGACGAGGGGGTACTACATTGACGCAGCGGAGCGACTCGCTCTACACAGGAGAAATTATTCCGCATTTTTCACCAATGTTAAGGAAGTTGGAGCGTTTCTATAGGTTAAGAAGCCATTTCCAACTTTGAGTCATAAAGTATTTCTTCATCATTTACAGGTACAAGAGTTGTTACTTTAATTTCAGGATCGAACAATAAATGTATAAATTCTTCATAAGTAGATACAATACTCAATTTAGACATGGTTTCCCGCTGACCGAATTTTCCCCAAAATGAGTTTATGCAGATTTTTGCGACTGTACGCAACCCTGGATTTCTCTCAATTCTTTAGTTGTCTAGAGTGACTCTTCCAACTCGTTCGTAGTGTGCAATATATTCATTTTTCAAAGTCTCGTCACTACAAGTGCTAGGCCTCCCACTTGCCTCTTGCTTAATTTTTAGGAAACTCTCGATATATTCTGTGAAAAGACCACCCTCACGCATTGCTGGATCGTACCTTGCTATTTTTTCATAATGCCAAATTTCCATAATATCCAATATTTTATAACCCATATCAACAGCCATACGCAACTCACAATCTATCGATATATTCTGTGAAAAGACCACCCTCACGCATTGCTGGATCGTACCTTGCTATTTTTTCATAATGCCAAATTTCCATAATATCCAATATTTTATAACGCATATCAACAGCCATACGCAACTCACAATCTACCCATGTACCTATCAACGCCCGATCGTCAACATTATCGTGTGGGCATTCAGTTTTTATCAGTTACATATCAACAGCCATACGCAACTCACAATCTACCCATGTACCTATCAACGCCCGATCGTCAACATTATCGTGTGGGCATTCAGTTTTTATCAGTTCGTCAAGGCAAGACCTGCAGAAGGGAAACATTAATTTTCCGTGCGCTCGTACGGAAAGTTGCAGATGAAATAGATTTCTCAGAGGCAGCACACGACATTTTATTAATCTGTTGACACTGGATATGTCGTTATTTGGGCATAATTCACTGCAGCGATCGTCAATATAAAGTGTTGGATGTCCTATAGGGAAAGTTCCCGTTTTCATTACCCACGGATATAGTGAGCAGACATCAGCATAACGTATCTGTTCGTTAGAAGCATCTACATCATGATGGGAAATAGTATTACCTGTCCGCCCACCAAAAAATGCTTCTCAAGTTTGGTATACCCGACGCTAATGTCTTTTAAATAAGAAACAAATTGTTCTACACAGTTTTCACCATAAAATATTCTCTCTCTTATTCCGCAGCATTTTCATCGCAACAGAGCTCACACACTTTTTGGGCAATGCACGAATTTGGTTGGTGGATATTCACATTCGGCGCGCGTGCCATGGTCTCTTCTTGACGGCTCTCGAAATCATAGTAAACAAACGCGTTGCATTTATCCTCAGACCTTTTTTTTCTACCAATAGGTGTCAAAAAGCGCTGGTGATTTTGTTCACGTTTCCTATTATACACTGTACATCAAGCAACGCCAGACTCATGTTTTTCATATTGTAGGTGCTGGAACTCTCTTCGACATTTCAAACAATATTGCACATTGCGGCATACTGTCATTGCTTTAGGACCGTACGAGTGCGGTTTTAGATGATTATTGTAACAATCATCACCGAAAAACAGACGATTGCAATCTCTACAAAGTTTAAGCAGAATGAAATCTTGCTGACATGCTGGCGATGCAAAACATCGGATGCAGACGTCCGCGCATTTATGAGTTCCTTTATATTGAAATTTTTCCCGACACGGTTCACAATAGTTTTTAGCTGCATGGAATGCCAATAGACTTCTAATTACACTGTAGTGTTTTTTTTTTGAGGATGTAAAAGTATGCGGAATATACAATACGGTGTATTGAAGCCTGCCATAGTAACGTCAGCCATACCGTCGTAATAAACAGGATGATCTTTCCGATTTAGTGCAAGAGTGTAAACTATGATTGCATTCCCCTGACGCGCAAAGAATTGTTGAAACTTTACTATTTTTTCATATCCGCATCCAATATCAGGAACAGTAACCTGAGCACTAACTATGATTGCATTCCCCTGACGCGCAAAGAATTGTTGAAACTTTACTATTTTTTCATATCCGCATCCAATATCAGGAACAGTAACCTGAGCACTGATCACTAAAGCCTCGGCTACTTCTCACTGGGCTGGACGTCGCCAATCACGAAACCGTTTCCACTTGTCGATGAACTCCCCAGTTGTCGCCTGCGCCCCCCCAAAACTATGATTGCATTCCCCTGACGCGCAAAGAATTGTTGAAACTTTACTATTTTTTCATATCCGCATCCAATATCAGGAACAGTAACCTGAGCACTTATCACTAAAGCCTCGGCTACTTCTCACTGGGCTGGACGTCGCCAATCACGAAACCGTTTCCACTTGTCGATGAACTCCCCAGTTGTCGCCATGGGCTGGACGTCGCCAATCACGAAACCGTTTCCACTTGTCGATGAACTCCCCAGTTGTCGCCTGCGCCCCCCCCCCCCTTTGCGCTATTTTACTGATGAGATTCCACAAATCATCAAACTAATACCCATCGATAGCCCGTAGTCGTTGCCATGCGCTTGGTGTTGCTAGTCCCACAAATCCAAAAGACATACAGAATCGGTTGGCACCATCTCGTCCGACTTCAACAATTCTATCGTAGATTTGTCGAAACGCACGCTGGACCCAGGTAATTGGATCGGCTTGTAAATACAGAATCGGTTGGCACCATCTCGTCCGACTTCAACAATTCTATCGTAGATTTGTCGAAACGCACGCTGGACCCAGGTAATTGGATCGGCTTGTAATCGACATGGAGTGATTCTGTACTCCATAGCGTAAGTGTCAAGAGCAAATCTTCGAAGATGACGCATACTAAATCGTATATCCCGCAGTGGTGATGTCGTCTGGTACGTCAGATTCTGTACTCCATAGCGTAAGTGTCAAGAGCAAATCTTCGAAGATGACGCATACTAAATCGTATATCCCGCAGTGGTGATGTCGTCTGGTACGTCGGGGTCATCAGCGCCTCCGATTTGATTGATGACACCTTTCAAATAAGGTCGGAAATTTTGATCATCAACGTAAGCAGTGGTGATGTCGTCTGGTACGTCGGGGTCATCAGCGCCTCCGATTTGATTGATGACACCTTTCAAATAAGGTCGGAAATTTTGATCATCAACGTAGTGTGTAAAAAAATTTTGAGCTTACCGTTTTCGCGTTCAATAATTCCCATGAGGTCATCAAGGACCTCATGATTATCGTACTTTTGGCGTATTATATCCATAATATCGTCTAGAGTTCCGTTAAGGTCAAACAGGTCGTCATCCATCGTTCACTAAATTCGTCGCGATATTCACTCGAAGAAAAACTGAACCGCACTGTCGAGATTTTCCACCGACTGTATTTTCTTAGAGATGGGTAGACACCATAGATACGGTTTTCCCACTCTCCATTCTTCACGGCCCGGATAAATGCCCTGGAAAAACTAAGGCGCCCTTATCTAGCCCCAGACAGTGACCTTAGCACGCCCACCGCTTGCTCTCACAGGACCGCTGCAGAGGGGTCCTGCCTGATCGAGGCCCGCTTTCCCTACTCTAGTTTTCCCCGTTGAATAACTTCGTATTATGTAAGCCTAATGCTCAGGATCTTTTATGTTGTCTATTGTAAATTATTTCTCGTAAATCTTCTTAATTATGACGTGGACTTTGGCTTTTAAATAAACGGAAAAATTTAATCGTTAATATGTAAACATTTTTTTTTTTGAAAAAAAAAAGGTTTCTGTAAGAAGTTTTTTTTTCTGAGAATATTTTTCTCATGTAAAACGTTTTTTACATTATAAATACTTTTTTTATACGACAATTTTTTTCCTCAAGTGACGTGAAAAAATTTTTTTTGATCACAAAGATTTTTTTACATTGTAAAAATTTTTTTCTACGAAAAATTTTTTTTCTTCAAGTAATGTGAAAAATTGTTTGTAATCACAAAGATTCTTTGTTGAGGAGACGAGGTTTTTTTTTGTTGGAACATACAATGATTTTTTATTTATCGAAACTCAAAACTAAAATACAACAGTTTCCATAGTTCATTAAAATACATAAAATGTGATTGATACGTAAAGTAGCTGACTTGTGGAGGGTCAATAACAACTTTAAAACTGCAGTGCTGCTGCAGGGCTGTTGCAGTCGACATAGATTCAGTACGATAGTAGTGCAGCGATAGTGCACAGTAAAATCGCTAAATCTACGGTCTGCGGTAGCAGTGCAGCAGCGTTGTACCGAAGATCTTTTTCACTCGGGTTGGTGAGAAATGACTATAAAAAATACGTGAAATACCAGTAAAATCTCTTCTCTTATTTCACCGAAAACTCGAACACAATTTTACTCGGATTTGTTGGCAAAAAGTGGTGATTGCCTTGATTTGAGGTTATGGAGTTCGGTACAGTCGTGGATAGGGACGTTCCGTTGAAATAGTGTGTTTACGTGTCGTAAAATGGTCTACAGCTTGAAAGCGCTACGGATACTATGCTAGGCCCTTTATATGAATTGTAATTAATTCCAGTAATGACGACACCGTGGCTGCGAAAAGAAAAACCGAACCGCGCAACGACAGAGTACATCTAATTATGTAATAAAATTCAGGCCAAATTACGTATCAAGCGGGGGATGGTGTATGAACGTGCAGGAGAGTTTGTAGCAGGCAGATATTGTTTTTTCCGTCCTCCAGATAGTTTGTAGTGAGCCGACGAAACAGGGATCTGTCTTATGGTGGTAGATGGGATTACCAACTCGTATTGCTCGATGAAATTATGTATGATAAAACTACCTATCTGCCGGAAGATGGTAAAACTTGTAAGAGGAAAAAGCATCCGGTATCAGTTGATCGTTTCAACAGCGCGCATTGCTTAGAAACGCATTCTATCGGCACCAGCAGTCAAGAAAGTCGCGGGATGTCGGCAAGAAGTGAGTCACGGCTACTACAAGCTGTACCATGTTAATTTAATTATTTCATTGATTTCTAAAAACTAGATTAGCCTCGAAAAAAGCATCGCCCGCACATTAAAGATTTTTAAGGCCCATTTAGCATGTCTGCACAAGCCATGGAAGGTCTAATCCTCTTTCATGGTCAATTGTACCCCGCATTGAGCAATGCCTGTGAATTATTCACGACGACTTGTGGCTTCCGTCCCCCCGTGCGAAGCCATTCTCGAGTCCTATAGGTAATAAAATTAGCATCGTTTTTCTCCGAGAGTGCCTGGAAAATCGGCAATGTACCATTGTTGTAACTAGTTACAGCGTGGTACCGAAAAACTATAGGTAATAAAATTAGCATCGTTTTTCTCCGAGAGTGCCTGGAAAATCGGCAATGTACCATTGTTGTAACTAGTTACAGCGTGGTACCGAAAAATATGACTCATGGAGCCATTAAGCCCTCCGATTCCTTTTACCAGGCTGCCTGTAGCATCTATGACATTGTTGTAACTAGTTACAGCGTGGTACCGAAAAATATGACTCATGGAGCCATTAAGCCCTCCGATTCCTTTTACCAGGCTGCCTGTAGCATCTATGCTGATGCTCGAGATACCACCATTTTAAAACCTAAGTTAAATACAGCAGTGTGCTCGGGGCGCCAATACATGCAATAAAATTTGTCACAGCCAAGTTCATGAATACTGCCAGCATATTCTGGGTGATTTTTTAATTCACGAAAAGCAGTGTGCTCGGGGCGCCAATACATGCAATAAAATTTGTCACAGCCAAGTTCATGAATACTGCCAGCATATTCTGGGTGATTTTTTAATTCACGAAGCTCTGTGATAATATCAGATCCAGGTTTGATACCCAACTCCTTGTACTTCATCTCCTGTTTGGCTTTTCGTAATACGTCTGCGCTATACAAATGTGCTGGTTCCAAGCTTCCAAAATCCATAAACGCGTCCGCTGCATCATACCTCCACACTCCTGTTTGGCTTTTCGTAATACGTCTGCGCTATACAAATGTGCTGGTTCCAAGCTTCCAAAATCCATAAACGCGTCCGCTGCATCATACCTCCACCTCCACATGTAGCCGTTGGTCTCTTTCAGATCCTGTCCAATCACTCGACATATTTACCTGCGAAGCTGCCCCTTTTTTGTGAATCACTTTCCCGGTATGGAATGTTGATACATGGATACTAATAACCTCCGTCATAGGTTCTGTCAGGCTACATATACTGCGAAGCTGCCCCTTTTTTGTGAATCACTTTCCCGGTATGGAATGTTGATACATGGATACTAATAACCTCCGTCATAGGTTCTGTCAGGCTACATATGAATCGCATTTTATTACACGTACTCTTGACTGCCAAAAAAGTCTCGCCGTCATTACGGTTGATTTTTGCGGGTTGAAAAACAAATCCGCTCGGCAATTTCAGTTGCTCCTAGACTGAATGATAAATTATATCACCCCACCCGGATTCGAAAACATCATATAAACGATCGTCACCATATTTCCATATGGAGAGCCCGAGTTTGTTTCATTGTTTTGAATTCAAGTCAATAATGCTTTCACAGCTTGATTCCAGATTGGGTCTTACCATGGTAAATACTCACCACCTTTCATGAAATTGAAAGTCTTTACTGAATTATACACCTCTTCAGGGCTCTTTGTCGGTATTTCAGGAATGAGTGTGGTTATTCTCCATCCAATCTATGCACAGAACATCTTGCGTGTTGAACATCCACTGTTACATTTCCCAAGATGAAAACGATCCGTATATAAGAAGAAAAGTAAAATTAAAATGTTCAATTTGCCTAATTAATGGCGAAAAATGTAGAACATAATAGATACTTTCGTAAGAGACAGTAGCTTTGTTACCTATTTGTTCACGTTGATGAGTATACCATTATCGGCATCACCGATCGTAAAAAATGTCAAAATTAAAACTTGTATCAAAACGAAAACAAAGAACATACAGTATAGAAAAATAGTGTGCAAAATATTGGCTGACTAAACAGTGGTAATATAAACTGCAGAAATAAATTAGATCAACGCAGAGAACCGAGGAATTTCATACAAATATCAGGTTGCTAGGGTGTCAGCCAAACTATATCCACGGAGAATGGTCTAACACTCACGTAGAGCTTTGCAATAGAATAATAGATGGCCGCGCTCAGATGGTAAAGTGGATACACTGGCTTTCGCACACGCTGTGATGAAAATACAATCACGCTAAAGATAAAACAGAAACGATGACTTACGGACAAATCCAATAATATAATGACTGATATACCCCATGTAATTATACTAAACTTGAAAAAATATGGAAAGATTGGCTGATACATGATCGAATTACCGGAAAGGTTGTTCGTGACCTGGATTTGACCTTAGATGACAGCTTTGCGTCGGAATAGTCCAGGTACAATCTATGTCAGGGTGGTACGATCATATATATGAGAGGAATAGTCTTTGGGTAAGAGTTCTATGTCGAAAAGGTCGAGTTACAAAATTCTCATAATTATTACTCTCCAAACGATCAATTGTAAGCCTAGTCTCCTAATGGGATAATGATGGGTTATAACTTTTTTCAAATTTTAAAGTTAAATAATATTGTTATTTTGAATTTTTTATTGGTTGTGTATTATTGAGGACTTAACTAGATAAAATTTATAAAATTTGAATGATCATATAGTATACAATAAACGATAAAAATCTAAATTTCCGAGGTAAATTTTATCAATACGTCTAAAAAGGTTTGTTTGAATTGGGGAACTTTTGAATTAGGGAAGAAATCAGTTTCATTGCGAGAGATCCATCTGTGATTGGTATGATCCAATGATACTTGTGTGTATCTGTAATAGTTTTAGATTTAGAATAACGTATATTCAAAATTTCTGCTGCTTATTGACAAGCTTGAATATTTCACTTCAATTTTCGGCAAAACATTAGGTTACACAGCCCATTAAAATATATCTGGAGGATTTAAAATTTGAACACCGTCACAACAGAATTTTTGTAGTTCTCGAATCGTTGCGGAGCCCCATCAGAAAAGTAATCGATTTTCTGAGCAGTATTATACAAAGATTTTATGAAATCAGTAACGATTTCCAAAAAAAAAAAACGTGGAGGGCAGTTGAGTCATGCGTGTTACATTCAGATGCAATAGCTTAACTTCTGGATACCAAGTCGTTGTTTTCCTTAAAATAGATTTCCACTGGAAATATTGTCAACTGATTATTATTCCCGTCAACACCAGTCGAATGATTTTTCGTGAATCTTCGTAAATTGGAACCTGAAAACAATTATAAAGAAAAAAACGCTATTCGGCCTCACCCCAGATATAGGGTAGATTTCATATCTTAATAAATATTGATTTCAACGTATATAATTCAATTCAATTCAATTCTTTAAGATCTTCAAATTTTGGAATAATTGATACGGAATTTCTCAGCTAGCCAGTACCCTGATGTTCGGGGATGGGTTGTGGTAATTTTTCCGTGGCTCCAAGCCAATATAAATTAACCTAGATTACAAACCAAACAACTCTGTTGGACCAGGTCTAACAAATGTTTTTTATTGAACCGCTCGCGCTTCGGCAAGTGTCACCGACTGGTGGCGGAAAAATCTACCACGCGGCGGTCGACGTGAAGTGTGTTCGCGCGCTCAGCTGACGGACGTCTCTCTATCGCTAACTATCGCAAATAACGTCGTCTCCGAGATATTTATCAAGGTGAGCGTTCATCCTGGACAAAACCTACATCAAATCATCACCAGATCACGGAGGACGGCTCCCATCCCAGCCTGATACCAAATCTCACGAGGTTCTCGGCAAAGGTGTTGAGAAATACGGATATTCAGAGCGCACAGCTTTAACCCAGGGAAGTCCGGAAATTAGTGTGAAAGGTCGTGTGAAAGGTTGTTTGATTGCACAAAAACCAAGGTATTTTTCTTTTGTTTAAACAATTTCACTCAAAATTGAGTTATTTAGTCAGTACGTTCAGAAAGTCTCAAAAGTAGGTTAACCGGCGCCATTTTGGCAACTTGTTGACTGTATTTAAGTTTAATTATTTATCTAAATCTCTAAAGTAATTCACTCAAGCATATTCAAAGCTATTATTTGATTTGATTTGAGTTATTTTTGTTTATTAATTTAATTGAATTTATTTGAATTTGATTTGTGAGATAAATTCGACTATTTCTTTCTCTTTTGCTATTGTGTGTGTGACCTATTTTCCGTCATAGTTCACGCTACAGTCGATTCACACAAAGTTTATTCATTTGAATAATTTAATCTATCTACGTTAACGATAATTTGTTGAATCTTTGTTAAAATCCTAGGCTAAGCATTAATTCAATACAAAATTATTACGATTTACTCCTAAACTTTTATTTTTTCGAAACCCCAACCCACGGTCACCTTCCTCTCGCATAATCTGGTAAAATTGAGGTTGCATAATACAACATTACCTAACAAACTCGAAATACTAACGACAATGAAATCAAATAAATTACATAATTTTCTATAGATTGCAGTAATTGAATGGTATCCAATATAATCAGACTGTAAACTGTAGCACGTAACTCAATTTCTCCAAAATCAAGTTAAATGGGAATAATCTTACTTAGACGAGACTTAAGA
The DNA here is from genome assembly GCA_002156465.1 of Macrocentrus cingulum. Taxonomy (NCBI): domain Eukaryota; kingdom Metazoa; phylum Arthropoda; class Insecta; order Hymenoptera; family Braconidae; genus Macrocentrus; species Macrocentrus cingulum. The sequence goes on from MVJL01003673.1 coordinate 21,088, forward strand.
CTTAATAACCTCCTTTCCTCCGATCGGACCGCATTTCAACGAGGAATTGTATAAAATAAATGTTAACGTAATAAATGGCTGTGTTGTTGTGACAGCAAAAAAACATAACGTCACAAATTATATAATGATAATTATTCTCAATTTTTATTTAATTATTCACCTAATTCATTCCAGTTTAATTCAATTATTATAAATCCAATTTTTTCTTCCTTTTATTTATTCCTATGAGTCTGTTAATGTTTTTACATCCTGGCGCCCCTTAATAACTGTTTAGAATTATTAGGATATTAGGAATACAGGAAAGGTAAAGGTAGATCGGTAAATGCAAAGTCAGCAGGTGGCGGTTCTTCCCAGACACGTGAGGAGCTGAGCTTGCACTCCTTCTCTGAAAAGAAGTGAACTCACACTTACCTAAATTTGTCCCGGAATACTGCACGAAGGTGCTGATCTTGCACTTTATGCCCTGGGAAGAACTTGGCCCCTCTCACCTGTTTTAGGCTTAAGGATAGGTTATAAACACGGCGGTTTTTGTCCTTAGAGGTATAAAGGAAGTAACGTTCCGGCGGTTCTAACCAAGAACTATCCTTCGGACTCTAGAGCCATCTCGGCGGTTCTGTCCAGTCATAGTCCTAGATTTCGATATAGAACTAGAACTTTACTAGGATAGCTAAGCAGTTCTATGTTTAGGTAACTGATTGAAGGCTGTTCGAATCGCCTGCACTGTTAAAAATGGTCTTTTTCAAATTTTCAATTCGAAATAGCGGTGAAATTTAATTGACCTGGAAATGAATTATCATTTAAGATGGAAAAGTGTGAAATTTAAGAGAAAGGTATTAGTATTAATGTGAAAATTTATATGTCATATGTTGTGTTGTTAAAATTGATGCTGCTTATGAAATTCATCTGTCACCATGAAATATTATCTACGTATTTGAGAATTAATACGCCTCTATGAAAAGTAAACAGAAAGATTTTAAAATTCAACAGCGCGTATGAAAATTCATAGACGTAGTGCACTTATATGAACGCGGTGTGCTATGCGCAGATTTGGCGCATGCGAGACACGAAACAGGAGGGTGCCATGCGATACATGCTTCTCATCCTGGTGCAACATTTTTTATAAAACGACTAGCTGCTAGACGAATTCTACTGACCGGTAGGTGACACGTTTTAATGTGATAATTCTTTCAACCATACATCTAACTAATTTATCTTCGGAACTTGCACAAACTGTAAAGATTTGGTAAATATACCAACGACGCACGCGGACAGGCTGCTGCTATCGCCACGAGGCCACATCCATATACAGGATAATTACGAGATTAAAATATACCAAGCCTTAATACGAGCCTTAAAAAATACCAAGTCAGTCATATTATTTCCTGGCTATATTCGATTCTAGTAAAATATACCAAGCCTTAATACGAGCCTTAAAAAATACCAAGTCAGTCATATTATTTCCTGGCTATATTCGATTCTAGTGAATTCATAAAAAAAATTGGCATCACCCGTCTATTATAATTAAACACCCAATTTATACATTACACCGGTACTCAGGATAATTTTTTTTTATTTTCCTTTCTTTTTGCTTTTCCATGATCGCTGTTATTATTGTTATTATTATTATTTTTTTTAAGACAGAAGTTGAGGTCCGGTGGCCGAGCGGTCTAAGGCACCAGCTCTCGAGTCTCTCGAGTAGCGCGGCGCCGGGATCGAATCCGGCTCGCACCAATGAATATTTTCTCAAAAAAAAAA
>MVJL01003679.1:0-13158 GCA_002156465.1 Macrocentrus cingulum
ACATACCAACAAGTAATGCGTCACGAATCCCGAATATATAATGACCAAACTGACCGAAAAGTCTTGGGCAGCAAAGTGACTACAAAGCCCCATCCTAACCCATTTGCATCGCGTAGGCTGATGCTGTCTACAATCACCCGTGATCAACTACTCATCAAGTATAACATGATTCAAAGTTTACAATTGATACTCGCACATTTCAAGGACCAGAAAAGCTCTATGCTGTCTACAATCACCCGTGATCAACTACTCATCAAGTATAACATGATTCAAAGTTTACAATTGATACTCGCACATTTCAAGGACCAGAAAAGCTCTATCGAGAAGAATCTTCTTCACGTAGCGGTGGCCACACGGCACGGTTTAGAGGTTTACCAGTTTTGCGAGTACCTAAAGATAACGGCGGAGGTTCGGGAGACCGACCTCGATCGCTTGCTCCACGAGACCGTGGACGAAGTGGGCAACGGGTGCCAGCAAGTCGCCAACTATCTCGTAGAGCGCGAGAGGTTCGGGAGACCGACCTCGATCGCTTGCTCCACGAGACCGTGGACGAAGTGGGCAACGGGTGCCAGCAAGTCGCCAACTATCTCGTAGAGCGCGGAGCACGGCCAAGCAACGCCGTCATGGCGGGCAGCACACTCGTGCACGCGGCAGTCAGGTCAAACAGCGCGAATCTCTTGCGCTACGTCGTCGAGGACTTAATGCAGATGCAGGGATTATAGCTCCTGTGACGCGACGGCTTTGGTCTGTCGATCTTCGAAACAGCTCTGGACGCCAACGCCTCGCCCATGTACACATTTATCGGCTGGTGGGAGATGATGGAGTACCTCGTTCAACGCCTCAATCCTCTTCCGATTTCGACGACACTGCCCGCGGAAAACTCTCAAGTATACAGAATTTCACGGGACGATGTCCAGAGCGCAGAATTTAGATTGATGGTGATGAACAGAGAAACGATTGTTGCACGTGGTGAATTCGACGACATTCGGACTTTGTCCCTGCAACCAATTGAACGCCGTTTACAGTTTGATGAGTTCGTTGCAGCAATAACGAGATTCATACCCTACTCGAGATGGAGCTTCAGTAAAGATACCCTGTCGCTTCGACGGATGAGTTGGTTGTCGGAATTAGAACGAAGCGGAATATCTGCAATTTCACCGCTGGAAATGCTGGTTTACTTTCGTGGAGCAGTGACTCTGCAACCAGCTTTGCACGTGCACTACCGCGAAGCGGTGATGACTCTGATCAGGAAATACCGAGATTCAATGGACTCTGCAACTAAACTAAGAATATACGCAGCCATGTGGAACGGTGTTGCAGACAGACACGATATGGTGGATGTTCTGTATCATGCAGCAGTATTAGGACCAGATGTATCATTTCAAACATTTCGTCGTCAAATATTAGATAGATTAAAAGAATGGCAACACAATTTACTTCAGCCGAGTCCTGACACCGTCAATATACTTGAGCGGCTGATGGAAAAAAGGGTCAATCGTATTCAAGGATTAGTTGGATATCTTGATGTTATTGTAGTGCTTCATAGAGTTCTCCATTTTCTAAATGACTTGCGACACGGACGTAGAAGTTTAAGATTGTTGGACTGCTTGAGTCAACGCCCCCTTCACGGCCAAGCACATTGTTCCTTCTCTTGGGAGGATGTGGACAAGTTCAATGACGCCGGGCAGACTCGAACGATTCAGGAAATACGAGTCAATAGTGACAAGTTCTTGGGGGTGTTGGCTGACGCAGAGCAGAGTGACAAAATCAAAGCTGACGAGTTGGTTGAACTGGTTCGAGAGCTACAATTCAAGTCCTATGTTGAAGGTTTCATCACGGGCAATTCCAGTATGTTGTTGCAAGACGTGCTCGTAAAAGGTAGTCTGTCGGCCTACAGGCAGAGTCGCCGGATCGCCGACATGACAGGGAACTTGTGGCAATCGTCAGCACGGCCTGCAACATCGACAGCGCTCCTGCCAAGTCGAACGACAGTTCTTTACGTGGCGTCGCAGGTGCCTCTCGTGCAAGCCTTGTTGGCAGTGATCGATGTGTGTCTCGAGCATCGCCTTGACCCTTCCGACAATAAATGCTGGTACGGCGTGGGAATGGTGGGCCTGTCGGTGCTGCTGGGTCCCGTTAGCGATGTTGCGGTCAGGTACACTCCGCGAATGGTCGACCAGTTCAGCAGAGTGGCTCGGGAACTGCTGCCTTCGGAAGCACCGGCATTCCTCCGGGAAAATATCTACATTGTGCGGAGTATTGGCCTGAAGTACGGCGCCCGGGATTTGTCGGCTGGCCTGGCGATCGTGGGCATCAGATTCAACATCTACAACATTGTCACGATGTCTCAGGCCATCGATGAGTGCAACCGCGAGCCCGACTTGTGTGGATTAATTCTCACGGGAGTAAGAATTATACCCGAGGTTACCACTTCACTGCATCTTCTGGTGCTAGAACGTCTTGCACTGGGACTAAATGATACCTTTCACTACGGTTTTAACTATCACACGACATTTGAAAAAAAGTTTCGCATAATTTGGCTAAAATTCTTGGGACTGTCTCAACCCAGCGATGTTACTGCTCTCGTGGAACGCACAAACGTGATCGAGTACCTGCGACGTGAAGTGAAGAAAGTTTTGGATGATGAGACAAGTATGGATATTATTGCTTACGCGATAGGGATAGGGAGTCAAGTGGGTGGTGGAGGCATAGTCGCCGGCCACGGTATAATCGACATGAGCAGAGAAGACATTAAAAACTCGAAGACACTGTCACGGGTAATGCCGAAGGCGGACAGTGACTCTATCCGTTTGTGCCTGCCGCGGAAAGACTCAACTGATGGTTACGACGATTATGCCGAGTCTGTACCCACTGCAAAGTATCGCTGTGTTAACAGCTTCGTACTCGGTCACAGGAAGCGATGGGAATCCGGCATCACTGACAAATCCTACATCATCTACGATTTGCGATACATCGAGGACGGGCTGATTATGGGCAGCAACTCTGTCAACAATCTGTTTCTCATTCACAACGGCACATTTTCAATGAACTTGGTGGGAGGTAGCGGAAAAATATCCAACAATTATATCGTGCACGAATCTTCTTTCCGAGGCAATATTGTACTGGATACTTCGCTGTCAAAAAATATTCTCACTTTAGCAAGTCTCGACGCAAAGACTCTCCACTTTACGTGGTATTCCAATAACAACAGTGGTATTGTGGTTGCGAATAAAAATTCAGAGCAAGCCTTTCTACTGTCTACATCCGATGATTTGCGTCCGCCCAACCTGAATGTTATTGGTCCTGAGAACCAGGTTGAAGTGTACCGATGCGATTACACAAATCAAAATCATTCATTCGGTGATGAACATTCCATAAGTATCGATGGAAACGGCGGACAATCTAACTCTAATATGGACTACATCGAGGATTGTAGACTCAGTGTCATCCGCCCGTTCACCGAGTTTGTCGGCAGCAACTCATCCGATGTCACGCACACCACGTACGTGTATCTCGAAAATGAACTGTCGTTTCACGGAGGTTCCAGCATTGCTCATGCTATTATCAATCCTCGAAACTCAAAAATTATAGTTATGTTTGCCAATCAACCGTTATTCCTCAGAATCAACAGCGTCACTTATGATCCAAAAACTCGGAGCTTATCTTGGCACATCCGGCGTACACTCTCATCCACACTTATTCTATACACTCAAAAATATTTTGCAGACAAGGAAAATCGAATTAGTTACATATTCATCGACAGTTATTTGGAAGTTGCTATATATCCGGTCATCGCCCAGCATTCTTATTACGACACCGCGGGAACGATTTCCGTTCACAACTTCGAGGTCTTTGTCAGGACAAACACCACTCGCTTCAGCGACATACTTTCCCGTTACAAGCGCATTTCGGCGTTCAAAAATGATCAGCTGGTGGTTGTGATCAAATTCACCCACTCGCTGACTGGTCAGATGTTCGTCTTCGGCTCGCAGGAAGGTGACCAGTTCTACATCGAAGCCAATACGACGTTTGTGAGCGGCGGTAATGGCCACGACGTTTACGTGCTGGCCCAAAATTCACCTTACCACACGTGGATCGACAACCACGCCGATGATCGAGCCCTGGATACTCTGATGGTGTCGAACGATACCTGCGACTCGCTGTCAGCAAATCAAGGATCACTTGCCCTGGATGGCGAGCAGCCGCAGGATCATGACGTAACGATATTCTGTTCGCCGAGTCCCAATGCATCGTCTTCCGGCAAGAACGTCATTCTGCGCAAGTATTTGTCCTCGTCTGCATACAGGCACTTGCAGATTTTCTGGGACAACGCCGTGTACGTGCTGCTACCTACTCAGTGGACCCGTGAGGCTGACGAAGACTCTGCAGCAGAGACAAATATCGAGTTGGGATTATTCTACTCATTCGACAAGGACGAACATCTGGACGTACTCACGTTGACCAGTCGCAACTCACGATACCTCGTGTTGAACGTCACCGAGGGCAAGGATTCCCTGCTGGCGTACCGGTCTCCGCAGGGGAAAAGTGTCATCATCACGAAGAAGAGTGAGACACGCCAGAGTATGTCATTTGTGATACTGGAAAATTTTTTCTCAAGTGATAGCGATTTAACGTCGATCGCTGTCAGCAAATCAAGGATCACTTGCCCTGGATGGCGAGCAGCCGCAGGATCATGACGTAACGATATTCTGTTCGCCGAGTCCCAATGCATCGTCTTCCGGCAAGAACGTCATTCTGCGCAAGTATTTGTCCTCGTCTGCATACAGGCACTTGCAGATTTTCTGGGACAACGCCGTGTACGTGCTGCTACCTACTCAGTGGACCCGTGAGGCTGACGAAGACTCTGCAGCAGAGACAAATATCGAGTTGGGATTATTCTACTCATTCGACAAGGACGAACATCTGGACGTACTCACGTTGACCAGTCGCAACTCACGATACCTCGTGTTGAACGTCACCGAGGGCAAGGATTCCCTGCTGGCGTACCGGTCTCCGCAGGGGAAAAGTGTCATCATCACGAAGAAGAGTGAGACACGCCAGAGTATGTCATTTGTGATACTGGAAAATTTTTTCTCAAGTGATAGCGATTTAACGTCGATTTCAACGGACTGGGAGCGAGTCAAAATATTCGTCACTGCTCATGTTGATGACAGCAAGGCCGTCCCGACCGTCCTTACTGCTGAAAACGTTATCACTTTGATCATCTCAACGGCATTTGAAGACGCAACTAGGAGTACATTCTTTGACTATTTTAGCGCAGAGTACACGATCGACATGACCACGAGTGGCGGCAAGACCGCCGTGATTGAACACAACAATGGAACCAATTCAGACAGGTGAGTGTTGTGTGACAATTACTTGATTCAAATAATCTGTTTTTTTTTTTTATCCACAGGCATGACCAATTCAGACAGGTGAGTGTTGTGTGACAATTACTTGATTCAAATAATCTGTTTTTTTTTTTTATCCACAGGCATGGCCAACTTGGTGTTCTGATGGTGACCGGCGCAAAACCCGGAGACTTCCGCGCAGAATGGTCGGCAAACGACAGCAACTCTCTGTCACTGTGCACCCGTACCAACTTGGTGTTCTGATGGTGACCGGCGCAAAACCCGGAGACTTCCGCGCAGAATGGTCGGCAAACGACAGCAACTCTCTGTCACTGTGCACCCGTGAGAGCTGCATCATCGTGAGGAACTGGTGCCTGTCGCCTCGCCACAGACTCTACCGCATGGAGTTCATTTCTGCCGTGAATCAACGCCCTACTGTCATTCGTGATCTCGATGGACTCGACTGCCAGCCGAAGTCCCTGGAAAAAATGAATGACACGCTGAAAACGGCACAGCGGCAATTCGCACTGACAGTAGCAGAACCCGATGAGAGTGATCGCGCCCGGCTGATCCGATGCGTTGCTTCAGTTTTTGTCACTGTCCTCCCCTTTGACGTTACGTACAAGTTGTTCGAGTTTCAGTCGATAATCGACTATGTTTCCTTCATTCAAAACAATTGCCATAGTTTATTTACAAGAGTAAACTTGAATCAGCTTTCGTGGAATCAGTTTTATACAAGTTTAAAATCTACTATGTCAAAATATGAATTGAATAATTTAAACTCTCAAGAACAACAATCCATTTTTAACCTCCGAGGGTTTCTTAAACATGTGAAAAAACTTTGTTGGCGCCATTTTAAACACTCTTTGTATTTTTTGTACAAATTTGATGAAAATGATGCGTCCCGTCGTCTGATTATCACGTTCAAGGAACTCAATCAAGTATCGTCACTCCTCAATATGTGTATTTAACGCTTTGTTACCGCAAAGTTAAAAAAAAATGAAAAAAACATTTCCTAATATTATTAAGTCATAGTACAATGTTTTTTTTTTTCTTACAGCTACTATTCCGATGCTCGGTCGTAAAAACTTAAAAATATAGAAGATCGACGAAACGGTATCAAAGTTCCAAGTAAACTAAAAAATATTATCTGTGGACTCAACTCAACCGTTTTATGTTTCTTATTTTTTTGTTCAATTGAACGAATTTATTAAGACTAATTGTACGAGAAAAAAATATTTTTCCAATTTCGGATTAGTTGGTGCGGTTTTAACATAATATATGTGTGCTTCGATAAAATAACTGAAAATAAACTTAAAAAAATAAAATAAAATAAAATTCAAAATTTGATGTGTTTTAAGCAGGTACCTAGAAGTCATTTTTCATTTTAAAAGCCTAAACCTGTTCAAATTAGTGATGATATTTAATTATAATAGCATCACACAATCGAAAAAATGATTCATTTTTTGCACACTTTTTTTTTTAAATTTACTTCGAGAATTTTTTTTCCGCTTTTTTTAAGTTTAGCTATTAATAAGTTGTTTTTTACACTAGCTATCTTATCAGGCATGGTATTTTAAGACACAGGCTTCAAAACAAAATTTATTTTGGGGGCATACTATCACTAAAAAAAAACCAAAAATAACTTCAATGGCACGTGCGGATAAGTTTTGCTGTGCTCCCAGTCAACAATAGAATTTTTTTATTCCCCCTTCTTTTGACCTGGCATGTCAGGTGGTTTTTCGATATATAAGTTCACTGTCCGGCTGTACAGTTCACTCCTTACAATTTTACTTTTGACCAGATTAAAAGTTTGAAACGTAAAAAATGACTGGAAATCATTTAACCAAGATTGGAAGAGTTTTCGATTCAATTCTCTTCTGTTTGTTGCTCCTCGGAAGTTTTTGCGATGCTCAACCTCAACGAACTCGACGTGACCAATGTCTACCTGGGTATTTTGGTCCATACTGTCTCAGCTGCGAGTGCTCTAATGTCACTCGTGAATGTGAACCCACCAAGCTCGAGTATGAATCGGTAAGAACACAAGTAAACTAAAAAATATTATCTGTGGACTCAACTCAACCGTTTTATGTTTCTTATTTTTTTGTTCAATTGAACGAATTTATTAAGACTAATTGTACGAGAAAAAAATATTTTTCCAATTTCGGATTAGTTGGTGCGGTTTTAACATAATATATGTGTGCTTCGATAAAATAACTGAAAATAAACTTAAAAAAATAAAATAAAATAAAATTCAAAATTTGATGTGTTTTAAGCAGGTACCTAGAAGTCATTTTTCATTTTAAAAGCCTAAACCTGTTCAAATTAGTGATGATATTTAATTATAATAGCATCACACAATCGAAAAAATGATTCATTTTTTGCACACTTTTTTTTTTAAATTTACTTCGAGAATTTTTTTTCCGCTTTTTTTAAGTTTAGCTATTAATAAGTTGTTTTTTACACTAGCTATCTTATCAGGCATGGTATTTTAAGACACAGGCTTCAAAACAAAATTTATTTTGGGGGCATACTATCACTAAAAAAAAACCAAAAATAACTTCAATGGCACGTGCGGATAAGTTTTGCTGTGCTCCCAGTCAACAATAGAATTTTTTTATTCCCCCTTCTTTTGACCTGGCATGTCAGGTGGTTTTTCGATATATAAGTTCACTGTCCGGCTGTACAGTTCACTCCTTACAATTTTACTTTTGACCAGATTAAAAGTTTGAAACGTAAAAAATGACTGGAAATCATTTAACCAAGATTGGAAGAGTTTTCGATTCAATTCTCTTCTGTTTGTTGCTCCTCGGAAGTTTTTGCGATGCTCAACCTCAACGAACTCGACGTGACCAATGTCTACCTGGGTATTTTGGTCCATACTGTCTCAGCTGCGAGTGCTCTAATGTCACTCGTGAATGTGAACCCACCAAGCTCGAGTATGAATCGGTAAGAACAAACCTAAAAGACTTTTCTCACGTTTTCGTCCTTTTAATCCACGATTCACCAGAGAAATAAGCTTTTTTCTACTAAAATGGCATGTCTAGAAATAAAAGGACATATCACCAAAAAATTCAGACTTCTTTACTCGATATTATCAGAATCTTTTTTGTAGCTAATAAAATTCTCTACAAAAATGATCTCTTAACAAAAAATTCTATATGCTGTAGTTTACAAGATATTTTGGTATAAAACAACAACACAATTTTTTACATACAATCTTTTGGTTGAGAAAAGACTTTTATACTTGTCAATATCTTGATAAAGATGCAAGTTAGACAAATTTTGCTAATAACCTTTTTTATAGGTGATAAAATTCTCTACAAAAAAGATCTCTCTAAAAAAATTATTATATCCAGTTGTTAAAAAGATATTTAGATTTAAAACAGCACAATAATTTTACATGTACGCTTTTTTGGCAGATTTCTACTCTGGATTCTACCTGGCGTTTAGCAAATTTCGATGGAACAGTAACATATGTAGAAAATGAACCATTATTATATGAAGAGGTTTTAGACTTTGCAAGTATGCTAGGGTCCACCGACTACATCAACGCGGCATATTGGCTAGCTCCATCGAAATACTCTGGCAATCGTTTATCCTCCTACGGTGCAAATCTCACCTACACCATCGACCGAAGATTGTATCGAGGTGACGTCGCTATCTGGCCAATCTACGCTCCAAATGTCGTCTTAATAGTAATGTCGTTTTAAACATTTTCCAAAGGACATTCAACTAATTTGTCTTTCATTTTCAGTCCACCCACGGTCTGCGTATCGCATATTGCGCCGCGATGATGACAGCCATAATGGAACAGAAAGAAACAATTCCCCTGTCGGAATCCGGATGGCACCATATTCGCAAAGGTGCAAACGATATTTTCCAGGACAGCAGTGCATACATTGGACGCAGAGTCACACGATCAGAAATGCTGGAAGTTTTGGCTAATTTGAAGCATCTTATGATCCGTAGCACTTATGCGAAAGCTCAGATGTCCTGTACTCTGATCAAAGTGTCATTCCCGATTGGAAAATCATCAACTACAGGCGTGGAGAGCCTTGTTGAACAGTGCCACTGTCCGGAAGGATACTCTGGGTTGTCCTGCGAGAGTTGTGCCTCTGGATACAAAAAAATTGTCAACGATCCACTCAATAACATTCCTCATCAATGTGATCGTCATGACTTCATCTGAAAGTCATTTTTCATTTTACAATCCTAAAATGGTTTAAAAATATGTTTGAATTAAAAAACTTACGGTTATTCAGTTTTTCCCACGTTTTTTTTTGAAGAATTTAATTGATTTTTATTGTTAATGTACTATATGATTTTATTAAAAGATTTTTCTCATCTTATCACGTTGTTGTTACGATCTATCCTTAGAAATGAAAAAAAAAATCCACCTAAATGTGAACATTTTTTGGTCAACTCAAAACATTATTTTTTTGTTTTTATTTTATTTTCTGGTGTATAGCTATTAATAAATTGTTTTTCTACTGAAATCTATCTTATCAGGCACGATATTTAATGGCACACACTTCAAAGAAACATCAGTTTTGCAGGTATCATTATTTTTTTAAAAATAGAATGTAATCACCCAGCTAAAATCAAACAACACTCGCAAAGTGAATTGTTGTACGTACAATCGACAAGAAAAAATTTTTATCCCCTCTATTTTCAGCCGATAGCTTCTTTGGTATATAAAAGCTGATCTGGCGATGCTGCCAGTAGCAATTTTACTTTTAGCCAGAATAAAAGTTTAAGACTAAAAAAAATGACTTCTTTGGTATATAAAAGCTGATCTGGCGATGCTGCCAGTAGCAATTTTACTTTTAGCCAGAATAAAAGTTTAAGACTAAAAAAAATGGTTGCAAATTGTTTAACTAGAGTTGGAAGACTCCTGAATTTTTTTCTTCTCAATTTGCTGCTTCTCAAAAGCTCCTGTAATGCTGAATGTCCACCGGAGCATTTTGGTGAGGACTGCCTTCAATGCGAATGCTCAATTTTTTTCTTCTCAATTTGCTGCTTCTCAAAAGCTCCTGTAATGCTGAATGTCCACCGGAGCATTTTGGTGAGGACTGCCTTCAATGCGAATGCTCTGGTGTCACTAACGATTGTCAATCTGCCAAAATCGGGTATCAACGGGTAAGAATCAACATCAAAATCCTATTTATCTTATAAAATGCTAAAATTCTAATTTTTTTAAATTTTATGCTGATTGTTTTTGTTTTTATTTTCATTTCTAAATCACTAATAAACTCAAAACACAATGCAGATTTCAACTTTGAACTCGAAGTGGCAATTGGCAGATTTTAGTGGATCAATAGTCGAGAGAGAAACAACATTTGATGGAGAAGTAATATACTTCGCGAGAAGTCCGAATTTCCCAGATTTTGAGCCAGCTTATTGGCATGCACCAGAAGAATACACTGGAAATCGTTTAACATCTTACGGCACTAATTTATTGTTCACCATAATCTGGAAATTGTATAGCAGATCATTACACACTTTTCCCATTCGGGGACCAACTGTTATTCTCATAGTATGGCAATTTTATACTTTTCACTTAACTATTCTTCCTGAAAAAAATAAAATTCATCACTAATTTTTCGTTTTCTAGTCTGCCCATGATTTGCGTATTGGCTATTTCGATCGAATCGCATTTTTCCCAGCAGGAGGGGCAACTCAATCGGTCCCACTGACTGAATCCGGATGGTTCAACATTCGCAGTGGTACTTGGAATATTACTCAGGACAATAAAGAGTACATGGGAGAGCCTGTGACGCGATCGCAAATGCTGGACGTTTTGGCCAATCTGAAGCACCTGATGATTCGAACCGTCTATCGGGCAGATCAAGAGGGTTGTGGACTCTTTTCGCCGTCGATTTTCGCTGGGAAGCTGTCAGTAAAGGGCAGCGAGGGGCCTGTAGAGCAGTGCAATTGTCCGGAAGGATATACAGGGCTGTCCTGTGAAAGTTGTGCTTTTGGATACAGAAAAATTCGTTATTATCCTGATTCTTTCGATGCCGTAAGTTCTCAACGATGCGTTTTAGAAAATTCCAACTGAGTGTCACTTTTGACTTTAAAAACCTGAAAATTGTTTCTTATGATAATGATATTTGATTATAATAATAAAAAAAATACAAATAGCATTATTTAAAAAATGTTTACGAATAAAAATCAAAAATTATATGAAAAAAAATTTTTTTTTTTCTTGTTTTTTTGTTTTGTTTTGTTTTGTTTTGTTTTTTTTTTCTTGTATTTTTTTGAGTTGCGAGAAATTTTATTATATATACGTGTGTGGGGTTATGTCCAGTAGAAATTTTCAAAAAATCAATTTTTTTACATTTTCGAAATAATGTACATGTTTTTGAATATATTTGGATATCTTTAAGTTTTTTTTTTTTAACGATTTCTTAAAAACGGTTCAACCAATTGATCTGAAATTTTAACACAACTTTCTCAGATATTTTTCTCAATTATTAATTTAAGGAATTTAATTTTTGATAAATATTTCGATTTTTATAAAGAATTTTTCAAAAAAATTTTTGTTGAAAATCCAAACTTTGCGTTTAAATAGTCGTCATTTTGTAAAAAAAAATTTAAATTTTGACTATTCTTTCGGTTAATCATTTAATTTATCCATCCTTTAAAAAAATTTGACCTATTTTTTAATTTGCGATAATTCAAACCATATCGTGATGATCGCCGCGCCAAATATTTTTTTTTTAGTGCAGAAGTACACTAGATCAATATTTTCACAAATTATTAGTGCCATTACAAATTTAGACACTAACACTATAAACAACAATACCTTTTTTTTCTAAAATACTTTTCCAACAAAAAAAAATGAATTTCAAATAACATATCGATTCGATATACAAAATTCTATGAAAAAACTTCTTTATTTTTTTGTTTTTTTTTTTTTCATTTTTTTAGCTGTTGGATTTCTTATCACACTTCTGTGTATTTTAAGCCATTTACTTGAAAACAAAATCTATTTTAGAACTGCTATCACTTTAAAAAAAAACAAAAATGACTCGATGAAAATAAAAAAAAATTCCATAGCACGTGCCGGTTATTTTGATGCACTCACATTCAGTAATAAAAATTTTTAGCCCCTTCCCCTCATCCGTTTTTTTGAGCCAGGCACTTTTGATGGGTATTGTGACCCGCGGCAGAATTGCACGGGGTAGCAGGGTTCCACCGCGGTCGCAATGCACCGGTCGTGCCGCGGGACCGGCGGCTTTCCTCCGGAAAAATCCCTCCTGGAAACTAATAAAAAATACCTTCCTCGGGCGCCAGCCTGTTTTCCTAAAACAGGCAAAATGATCCTCTCGTCCTCGTGATCATCACCTGGCTCAAACTGAAATACCAGACGCGGCTTCCGGGACTACGAAAATTGAGTCTCTTTCTTAGGGTTTTCCGTTGGCTTACCGTGAGTCAATAAAAAACAAACACAGCGTGGGAATTAGTTAAATAAAAATAATGAGCGTTTATTCGTCGCGAAACTTATGAAAAAAACAATAATATCGTTCTCAGCGCCCGTCGGCTGCCGACGGCACGCGTTCTCCGTACACAAGAATATTTTGCGGGCGAGTAAGTAAAAAAAACGTAAATAACGCAATTACCCGTGAACAATACTGAGGAGAATTGACGGGTTTCAAGTTTACGCGAAATTAATCATGTAATTATCAATAACAACGAATTTGTTGTGAGAGCAGCGCTGTCGCTGTCTCTCGCACTCACGGCGTGAAGCGCCGCGCACACCAATCGTACTATCTCACTCGCACTTGTGGCGCTGTCGCCA
>MVJL01003680.1:0-67039 GCA_002156465.1 Macrocentrus cingulum
AAAAAAAAAAAAAAAAAAAAAAAAAAAAAATGGATTTTTCATACCTAAAGTATTAATGATTCAACCTTGAGCAGATTTATTTAAATATTGTTTCTTTGTTTTGTTTTTAATGTTGCTTTCTTTTTTTTTTTTTTCAATATTAAAATGCCTGACAGTGTTTTCGACAATCATCTGGAATAAAATTTTTATACAAATCTTATACTCCACTCCCTCTATAAATATACAAATATTTGCACTGGTCAAAGAGGAAATGCTTAAAAATCAATATCAAAATTTTCAAAATTAATTCACATATCTGTGTGAAATAAAAGTCTAATGTAAATAAAAATTACTTTGATTATATCTCATTTTTTCTTACCATCATGATTCAACTCTTTGATTAAAAAAAAAAAAAAATTATTATTAAAAAAAAAATCTCCAATCTAAAAAATAAACATTTTTACGAAGTATGTACAAAGAAAAAAAAAATCTATCAATAACAAGCGCATTAATTAAAATAAAAAATAGAAGAAAAAAAATCTTTGAATAACAAATATGCCTTCCCTCCATTGACCAAACTTTCAATATCGCATGAATGAACTTTCAACACGACCTGCCTCGATCTCATTACAAAGAAAACGTAAGTGACAAATTATAAATTTTTCTCATATATGTGTGTGTGTTTACGTGTGTGTATGTGTGTGTGTGTGTGTGTGTGTGTGTGTGTGTGTGTGTGTGTGTGTGTGTTTGGGCACTTTGTGATGCTTCACTTCACCCCTGATCATTACAACAGATCATTCACCCTCAGATCATTTACAATATTATAATATAAATGTACATTACATACGAAGAAAAGAGAAATAATTAATAGACGCTTTCATACATTGTCATCAGATCATTTACAATATTATAATATAAATGTACATTACATACGAAGAAAAGAGAAATAATTAATAGACGCTTTCATACATTGTCAATCAATGAGTTTTTGCGTTTCTTTAGTGTGTCATCACTAAAAAAAAAAAAAAAAATCACTTTTCACTCATCAAAATCATCAACTATAATATATACATTCGTCGAACACATAAGGTATATGTGTCCACAGTACTTTTCACGATATAAACCTAGTAAAGAGAAATTAATTACTGTATTTATACAATTATCATTAATTATCACCTAACTTGGCATCCTTGCGGTAGAGGCGCAGGCGGGCAACCGGGGGAATTGTGAGTGGCCGATTTGGCCTGACTAAGGATACTCAGATCCTCCTCCTTGGAAGGCATTTTTTTCTTTTCTTCACTGCTATCCACATCCTGCGATGCCTCCACCCGTTTACCCGCTTCTTCATCTGGTTTAGTTGGTGTCGGGTGATCATCAGCCTCGGGGGCGGCCGCAGTAGCCGGGGGCTTGAGTTCGTAGCCCTCTTGGCAGCGGGTCAATTTTAACCTAATGGGAGTGACCTTTGCAGATCTGACATTACTCAGGGCCGTGTTGTTCGAGTCGGCCGGTTGTTTTTCCCTGGAATCTTTGTCGGATGGATAGGCCACATCATCTTTCAAGCCGTCGGCAGTGCCGCCATCAACCCTACTGTCCGCACCACCACCATCTCCAGACGGTTGACTCACTCGTTCGTTGGTACTTACACCCGCCTCACTCGACACTTCATTGCTACTTGCATTTGCGTTACTTTTGCCCAATCTGATGATCAACTTTGTCGTTGAGGCTTTGCCACCATCGAGAATCTGCACTCGGCCCTCTTTGCCTCTCTGCTTCTTTCGTTTCTTTCCGTTTTTATCCTTTTTCGTTTTTTCTTGCGATGCATCATCGTTGTCAAAATCAGCCATGATTTTTTTTCGATACTTCATGCTCTCGCGCTTCAACTCCTCGATGCTTGGCTTGCTCTGCATATTGCTCAAACGTTTTTTCGGCGGCCTGATTCTCGTTCGATCGTCTTGCACGCTGCTCAAATCCTGTCCCATGATACTGTTGCCAATTTTGATCTTGAGCTTGGGTGGAGCACTGTTGGCCGTAGCTGCAGGCTGTGGCTTGGGTTGTCTGCCTCTTCGTCGATCAGTATTTGCACCAACCATAATCCTCCGCCTGTCTGATACACCGTCCTCATCAGCGGCATCGAGAAATCCAGCTCCTCGCTCTTTTCGCCGCTTTTTCTCCATATTTGCCATATCGACAACGGCCTTGTAGTCCTCGCGTGTTGGAATACTCGTCATTGACGCGACAGCTTTGGGTATTGTAATGACTGTCCTGTTGATTGGCGGGATATTTATTGGCACAGAAGCCACATTGGCCATTATAGAGTCATCCATGTTCATGTCTTGTGAGCAGTACTGCCGAAGAAGCTCCTTTTTTCTCATTCGCCGGAGATTGGACGTGCCCGAGGCAACTGAGGCACTTGTTGCCGATGGAGGTATAATTACTGGCGCCTGCTGAGCCAGCGGAGGCACTGTCGATGCCGGTACATAGTTTGCATCCAAAAATGGACCCTTAATCTTTACTTTAAGTTGATGCCGCGAATCTGTCAGTGACATTTTCGTCACATCGCTTGCACTGGCGGTCGAAATATCGAGCGAAGTGTTGGTAGAGTTTGCCGTAGAATTCAAGTCGTCGGGTTTTGAGTTTAAGGCAGATTGCAAAACTTCGCCAAGTTCATCGTCGATGTCCGGTAATGTTGGATCCGTTGAAACGCCAGAGAACGAACCCAGGAGGTGGTTGGCGTAGGTTTGAGCGTGTAGCGACGATGCTTGGCCCTCGGCAGTTGAATTGTAGGTTCGCATGTCTACTGGACCGGGTAAAAGTGGCATCACCGTGTCAGTGAAGGGTTGACTCGTTGTGCTGCGAGATTCTGTTAAATTGGCGGCGTCGTGGACAGGCGGAGACGATGAGACTCTTTTGTCGTCATACTTGGTCTTGTGAAGCGACGGACTGGGCAGCGATTGCATCGACTCCTTCGTTTCTTTCTTTTCACTCACGTCTGTCGACTTTTTTCGCTCGCGCATCGTCTTCAGATCGATGTTTACATCACTCGTCGAGTCTTCATCCAAGTCATCAAAGTCATAAATCGAACCGGGCGTCTTTGTTCGCGCAGAATCATCACTGTAGATGATATTACTCGATACAGCTGTCAGCGGTATATTTTGATTATTTTTTCCTCGACCCCGACCTCTACCTCGTCCACGACCTCGATAACTCTGCTGAGTACCTTTAGCACCTCTGCCTCGTCCTCGGGATGACGTGACGGGTTTTGCAACTTCTTGCCTCGGAGATTTCCCCGGCGATTTGCCCTGCAACGAGCCCACACGTGCAGACGTTCTCGTGGGCTTTGATGGACTCTTTTTGCCCGGTTGATTCGGCAATTTGCTGTCGGCCGTTGCACTATGCACATTCTCCACATGTGTCTCGGCAAGCGGTTGCTGCGGTTGTTGTTGAGCTTCAGACATATTATTGATAAAAGATATTGGCAAAGCCGGAGAATTTACCTGCGGTTGAATAGGCTCCTGTGTGTGCTCTGTCGGATCTATAGCCACGGGGATGGCTTGCTGAGTTGGCGGTGATGATGGAATTTTTGGCGGAGAAACCATGGCCGCAGTTAGGGCCATATTATGCGAGCATGTTGTGAAAGCAGCTGTACACGGTGATGCTTGCATATTGAGGGATTCTTCCATAGGCTTTGGAACGTGCGGTAGCAAACTCTGCGGCATTGGAAAAGGTGCCCCAAAGACTGGAGGGAACATTGCAGTGCCTGGCGATGGATAGGGCAAAGGTGCTGCACAAGATTGCGGAGGAAACAGAGACACGGGACCGGCATAAGCACTCGACTCGGCGTACGAATGGTACAGACCTGATTCCATTGAGCCTGGGGCTAATGACGTGGGAGCCATGTTTTTGTACGACGGCAACGGCGTGTGATCTTCGTTTGACGATGCCGACGTGATTGAGGAGGAAGTAGATCTCCTTGAGGGAAGCACTTGACTCTCTGCCCACCGTGTATCCTGTCGGACACTATTGATATCATTGTACGGCGATGCACTGTGTGGATAATCTTGTCGCAAATCGGATGAGCCGTCTTCTTTCTCCAGGCCTCGGTCTATCTCACTGTTCTGATCGTCCTCCGTGTTGGGCAAAGCCATTAGATGTCTATTTACCATCTCCATAGGCGTCATTTCATCGACCATTGGTCCGGTAAGTCCCTGCTGCTCCATCATCTGCAGTGACTGCATTGTTGGTCGAGAATCACTGTGTGCGTCTAGGTGTGCGCGCACCATCGCGTGCTGTTGCAGCAGGTGATACTGATCCTGCATATTCATGGCCATTTGCGTGTGAACCAGCGATTCAGCGTTGTTTTCGCCCACCATAGCACCGGCCGATATGTCGTTGGCAAAGGAATGAGCTGAATAACGATGATTTTGACTGTCCATTAGTTGATTAAGATGCTGCACGTCGGAAGGATTAAATGTGTCCATACTTGGTGGAACCCAGCGCTCGTCCGCTTCCGCTCGATCCAACTTTGCTCGCTCGGCAATTGCAACTTTGTTTGCCGCTGCGGCAGCCAAATCTACGTTCGGATAAGGAGTATAAGCTTCGCTATTGTTTGCATAGCACGACTTTCTTTTCTCATCTATCGTGCGATTCTTTATCGTCGGCTCTGTCGCAGCTTCACTGTATTGCTCTATTATTTTTATCTCTGCGACAGCTTGCGTGCCTGCTGTCTGTGACACTAGAGCCGCTTGGACCGGCAGTTTAGTTTCCTTCTCGATGATTTCTGCGGCTTTTTCCGTCACCGGCTGCGGCTCGTCCTTTTTTATTGTTGCCTCGTTCACGGGCTCCGTCTCTACATGGCCAGAATGCGATTTTTTTGACAGCTCTAATCGCAATTTCTCTACGAGATTCAGGGTCTCGCGTGCACTGTCTTCTTTGGAATCTTCCTTGAACCACAGCTCGTTGTTGAAAGAGAATGTCAGAGGTGCTTGACGCTCCTCCGGATCTCTGGGTATACTGAAGCCATCGTCATTTACCATGTCGTCAGTCAATATATCTTGATCAAAATCAAACAGGTCAGATACACTTGGATCTTTACATTGCCCATGTTGAGGTGAAAATATCGAACGATTCGTGGATTTTCTTCGTTTGTGAATATCTTTTTCGTGTTGAGGTTCACTCACAGATTTTTCCACCACCATGTGAGGTTTCTGAGGTCCACTGTTGGCATCTTTTTCGATGGGAGTCGGCTCACGGGCTGGCAATGGTGCTGGTGGCTGTTGCCGAGGTGGAGAAATTTTATGCTCAAACTGTTTTTTCTTCTCTGGAACTTGCTCGTGAATTCGCTCTCGATCTCTCGATGGTTTTTTCTCCACAGTGACACGCGATGTCTCGTCAACCGTGTGATTTCTGCGCCCATCCTGCATCTGCTGACGATGCGTCGTCTCGTCTGGCTTTGATGTTGGTTCCTTGTGGTCATTCATTGCCTCCTTGTTATCCTGTTTAGTTTCCACACCCTTGGCCTTGAACAGTTTGTCCAGATGCTCACGCTTTTCCAGAAATCTGTCTAGACTCTTTGATGACTTCTTCGGACTATCGCGCTCAGCCCTGCGTTGCTTCATTTCCTCCTCGAGCAGCAGTAGATGCATTGGACTCTTACTGCTGCCTTTTTTCGCGCGTCTCTCGTCAACTTTGGTCGCTTCCACTGCTGCTGGCTGCGGCTCTGAAGGTTCAACTGTTGCAGGCGCGCTGACAGGTTCCAGAGGAACACGTGGAGATTGCTTCGGAGGCGGAATTTCTTCCACAGGACGTGATGGCTCTTTCTCCTTATGTATCTTGTCATTTATTCTTTTTTCAGTTTTCTTGATCGCAACTGCATTTTTACTACTCCTGTCTTCCTTGACTGGTGCATCAATTGATTTTCGTTTGCGTGCTTCAGACTTTGTTCTCGCAGGTGCGGTGGATTCTTCATCCTTGAGATTTTTCGTACTGGACTGTTGTGCTTGTTGTTGTTGTTGTTGTTGTTGTTGTTGTTGTTGTTGTTGTTGTTGTTGTTGTTGTTGTTGTTGTTGTTGTTTTTGTTGTTGGTGTTGGTGTTGCTGCTGCTGCTGCTGCTGCTGCTGCTGCTGCTGCTGTTCTTGTTGCTGCACCTCTCGAGCAGGTTGAGGCTTAACACATTGGCTTTTCTTTGCAGATTTGGACCCAAAAGTATTTCGTGGCCCATCATTATTTCTTGACCCACTGAATAAATCTTGTTGGGCACTAGCTGGCTGTTGGGGTGCTTTCTTACTGGCGATACTGTCTGATGGCATTCGTTGATCGACCTTTTTCGAGGTGGTGGATGATGATTGGCGCGGCACGATTGAATCTTTAGATACTGAGGTGGTTCGACTTGGTTCTTTTCTTTCAGTAGGCGGCGGTGGAAACTCGAGTCCATGCCGCCCGTCGGAAGTTTTAAGCTTCTTGTCGGGCAGCTTTTTGAGTTTCCGCCCAGCCGCGACTACTGGTCTCTTATCTGCACTGTCCGCCGCATCATCGCTCGTTGTTGTTTTACTGCTGCTCGTTGCAGTTGTCGTATGCCTTGTCCTGTTTATATTCTTATTTTTACTTGATCGATTGCTCGTATCGCTCTCGGAAGACGTTGTTGATGACGACTGATCCTTCTTTTTCGATGAGCTCTGTCCACCAGAACTTTTCACGTCATCGGAATCACTGCTCGAGTCTGAAGAGCTACTGCAACTATTACTACTGCTCGAATCAGTATTTGTGCTTGATGACACTTTACTATCAGGAATTTTCTTCTTTGACGACACCAGTGATTCCTCTTTTTTTATTGTTCCTATTTCTTTCTTTGTTTTTATTTCTGGACTTCGCTCTCTCTTTGATTTTACCTCCAACACTTCGGAATCTAGTGTTTGACTTGCAGATTTTGTTCCAAGGCCACTCTTGATGTGTTCCGCTGCTTTTTTCGCTGCTTGGCGCTGTGGTACATATGCCAAAATTTCCGAACCATCGCCAAATTCTTTGTCAAAGTCATAGATGTCATTGTTTTTAGAATCTTTCGATACCTTGCCATCTCTCTGTTTTTTATTTGCTAGTCTGTCCTTCTGTCTGGTCATAGATTTCGTATCGTCGGCCGGCGACTTTATCGGCTCAGACTGCTGTTGCTGCTGCTGCTGCAGTTGTTGGTGTTGTTGCGGTTGCTGCTGCTGCTGCTGCTGCTGCTGCTGCTGCTGCTGCTGCTGCTGCTGCTGCTGCTGCTGCTGATCACCAGTACCACTGCTTTCCTTCTTATTTTGTGACCTCTGCATAATTTCTGATGCCTTCTTTGCCGCCTGTCTCTGCGGAACAATCAATGCCGATGGAATATAATCTTTCTCTTTTTTCTTAGATTTAAGATTTTCTTTATTGCTTGCAGCCTCCGACGATCCGTCCTTTGAATCTTTTGCAAAATTCTTCGACGTATTTTTGGCATTGTCTGCCGCAGAAAATTGTTTAACCGCACCTTTACTGATAAATGGCGCAGAGACAGAGGCGCGCTCCTGTGAATCCGAATCTGTATCTGAATATATGGCCGCAGCCGCGGATGGACCAAGACGACTACTCGTGTTAAGAGGAAATATCTCATCACTGTCACTGCCTGATGCACTTCCAAGCTCTTTCTCCATATGCTGAAGTGTACGCGATCTAGCAGGATCATGTTTATCACTTTCACTGCTACCAGTTACCGTTGCCGATGCTCTTGGTCGGTCAGGTGCACTTGTTTTCTTTGTTTTTCGTCTTGATGCCTTCGTTGTCTTTCTAATAGTTGTCATCTCTTCCTCGGTACTAGATTCCGTTGGAATTTTAACCTTGGGCTTGCTGCTCGATGATTTACTCGGTGATTTAATTGTCGGTTTGGCTGTTTCAGGTTCACTACTGCTCAAAGATGATAAATCACTGCTATACAGACCTTTTCTTCGAACGGATCCATTGAAATAGAGTTTTTTATTGGATGCACCGTTAAAGTCCTGCTGGGGCTTTTTCTTTTCATCACTCGAGGCAGGCGTAGGCGATTTTATGCCTTCAATTCGTGCAACTATCGTGTCAAAGTCACGTGTATGATCCTCTGCGTCCAAGTGAGAGTACAGTCGATCGTAGATCGAGGGACCGTGATTTGCCTCGGTGACTGCGGCCTCTGTTGCCGGTGGTAACGTTGGCCCTGAGAGTACTAGAACCTGTTTGTGAAAAGTTGTCTCTCGAAGCCTGAGAAATGTTCTACAAAGTTTTTCTCGTCTTCCCACCATGTAGCAGAGATTCCGTACACGCTCTAAATCCTGACGTAGCTGCACAAACATTCGCATCTTCTCAAGATCTGCTGCTTGACCCTGAGCACGTGTTCCAGCACCGGACAATTCACCGCATCGAGGTGCAAGCAGAGGTTTATTGTGACCCGCGCGTCTCTTTAACTTCCAGTAGTTGTATATATACACAACAGCATCAGGATCCACGTCTAGCTGCTGAGATGTGATATCTTTTAGGCTGACATGCTTGTCAAACTCGGCTTCAATCTCTTGCAATTTTGCTGCCCGTGCCTGATTTTTTTCCTCCGAAGTCATGTCTTTGCGCTTACGTTTTCTTGATTCACCCTCCTCCTCAATGTCCTCAACCTTGGTGGTTTTTTCCCCGCCACCAGATCGGTCTCCTCCTGATACGCCTGTACTTGCACTACCACATCCTCCACCTCCACCTCCACCACCACCTCCTCCTCCTCCTCCCACGCCAACCTTGTCTTTCGTATTTGTTCGGCTGTGCTTCTGACAGTATGATCGCAATTTGACGCCATCATCAGCCATTTCATCCTCGATGATTGCCTTCATCTCGAGGCCATACTTAAACGCACACGTTACATGATACGCAGTCTTACATGTTTTTATACTGCATTGAATGCAAGCACCAACGCGTTCACGACACAAAACACAAATTAGCGCCCAACGACTTTGTGGAATACTGGAGATTTTTGTTATTGGCTCCATACGTTCAACACAACCGATGCTTACCTCAGGTATCCAAAGTGCACAAGATACGTGCGCCCACTTTTGTCCACTACGCGTACACTTCATTGCTCCACCTTTGTTTGGACACAACACGCAGTCTGGCCGTTGACTTAGAGAGCAAGTTCGGCACAGCCATGAGCCTTCAGGTATTGAAGTGATTCCATAGCATGCTTGATGCACACAAATGTTACAACAATCACAAAACACCATTTCGTTTCCTTCCTCAGAGTCTGGTGATCTACACACATCACAAATCACATTTTCATCATATTCAATACCCAGGCCTTCCTCATTCTTCACTATAGTCTGTATTCTCTCCCAACAGCGGCTCTCTAGTTCCTCAATTACGCGTTCTAGCTGCGGTTCTGAAATTGCCGGCTGACCAGCCTGCATTTAGAGAAAAATAAAATGAAAAAATGATCAATTTCACTTACAATATTGCCTTAAAATTTATTATTATTATTATTATTGTTATTGTTGTTATTATTATTGATATTTTTTTCAACAAACTTACCTGAGCTCGTTCGCCGTTTAATACTTCAAGCCATGCAATGTCAGTGTCATCAAGATCATAAGCACAAGCTTTTT
Organism: Macrocentrus cingulum; assembly: GCA_002156465.1. Taxonomy (NCBI): domain Eukaryota; kingdom Metazoa; phylum Arthropoda; class Insecta; order Hymenoptera; family Braconidae; genus Macrocentrus; species Macrocentrus cingulum. The sequence goes on from MVJL01003680.1 coordinate 9,597, forward strand.
CGGCCCTTGTTGGAGCTGTACTTAGATGATGTTCTTCCGAATTAAAATAATCATCACGCGATATTCTGATAAATTTTTTCGGCCTGTAAAATTTTTCATCATTTACATGATATCAATGATTATTTATTTAATATTAAAAATAAGAATGAATGTGTGAAAAATGAGCAGAAGGATAACTTACAATTTAAATTCACCATGAACCTTATTGGTGGTAGATTGTTGTTGGGTGACAGTGACTATGGGCTCAGGAAGTGAGTCTGGATTGACAGGAACCTGAACTCCCCGCTCCCATTCCTGTTTCCACTGATCCGTAATAACCCAATATTCATTGGAACTTAATGGCTCACTGTCTGGTAATTTCATGGCGCTAATTAAATCTTTACGAAACAATTCAGCAGGTGCTTCAGTTGCTGAACGATTGTATATGCTTGAAATCTTGATGTCACTGATAGGTCTTGGTGTCCAAGAAGCACCTCCACCGCCTTGGCTCGACGACGCCATCGTTTCCTCCTCCTCGGAGGGCCCCAGGGCCGACGATGATGCCGAAACACCAGCGGTTGTTGGACCCAATCTGCATTTCCGTCTTTTAATCGAGCCCGGGCAGGAAGCCAAGTCATTGTCGTTTTTGTTAATTCGCTTGCCTCGTTGTGCCATTACTACTACACCAAGTTATCTAGTGATTTGTGGCGCATGTAGGTAAGCTTTGGGCACCCTGAAATTCATTAAATTCACAATAATAATATTTACATATCAACTAGTGTGTCTAGTTCAAAATATTATCAATACTCACTACATAGCTGTCTATGTCGTTTATTTCACTTTCCAATTGGATTATCCTCAGAACTATAACAAAATCAAATCCAAATTATTATATAGTTGTTCTGACAATGTATTTTTTTTTTTTTAGTGTATGCGTATCCATTCAAAGCCAGTATCCACATGACCCAATACTCGTGTGTGCTCGACATCGTTTTTTTTTTCCTCATTGTCTCACAATTTTTAGCAGAATTTCACTGAATAACACGGTTTAAATGTTCCAACAATCAAATCACAAGATATGAGATTGAAACTAGTGTCCTTTGGAGTACTTAAATCTCACTGTGGACATGAATTTGCCAGTGGTCAGTGGCATTGTATGGTATACACTTTGAAGTTATGTTTATACAATGGATTGTAATGTAATATAATCACCATTGGAAATCTTTGATCGGGTAACAGCATCTGTATGTTGATTGCCGTTTGGCCGGCAAGTACGTTTGCTCTAGGTAGAATCCTGAGTACAGGGACTAACACGATTAACCACTGTGGCGGCCTCAGCTGTGTGAAAGAAGAGAGGTTATAAAAAACGCAATCACAGATCGTCTTAAGAATTAAATGAATGACAAAATAGGTATTGGGGATGGAATTACGTTGATGAGGGATAATTGGGAGGCCGAGATATCCCAGTGGAAGGTAAGGATGCGACAAAAATCACAAGAGGTTTCTCCCATCCTATGAGATCATGTAAACATTGTCTTGTCGGAAACTCGGGACTGCGGGGCGGGATTGCCATGTTAAATATTTCACTCACTGCGCGCCGCGTTGGACATTGACGAACCGGAAAACTTGAATCTGCATTTTGCACGCGATTTTATGAGAAAACGATGGTGTGTCGTTAGCACAGACAAAATGCCTCACGGCTCCATTACGCTGCTGCTGCTCCTGCTGCTGCCCAACAACATTGACAATACAGATGGCACCACTGTCGTCTCCTCCTCGCGCACCTCCGCCATTTTTGTTTCGTCTCTGTCCCTCTGACAAACACTCTGACCATCTTACACACACATACACACGCACGTACACACACTCAACAGCAAATGCACATTAAAATACCTTATTATTGATCTATTAATGTAATATATTATCGCGCGCACTTTTGCACGTAATTATACGATAATAATTCATCATCTGAGAAAGTCACTGACCGTTTATTTTTTATTAGACATTCAAATCATCGTTTGCAACGATTGTAAACTCTCTCTTTCTCATGTACAGTTGTTGAGCACATGTACGTGTGATAGGGCCGGCAGGGAGAGGGGTGCAGCTCGCAGGATAAGTGCGTGCGAAAGTGAGAGGAAAGAGTTAGTTGGTCCTCGCTTGTGTCAGACAGCCTAACCAACATGTCCTCATTATAGCGATTCGCGCAATCTATAGCCTGTTCCTACTCACTCCACGCAATCTAGGGGGTGGTATAGTCGCTCCATCTTTATGTATACATTCCATGTTAATTTTGCTTGATGCCTTTTTGGTGTTTATACTCATCAGATGGAAATTCAATAACAATCCTGTTCAACTGATAATCTTAAAATTTTATAAACGTGTGTGTGACAGCGACACGCGCGCACGATCTCGCTACGCACTCGATCGATAACCTGTACATTGTATATATATATATATATATATGCATAAGTTCATGATTGCTGTTTGGCGCCATCATACCATACCATATACCTCGTTCTAAAAAAATCACTGCCTTTATAGTCACGTGACTCTCGTTGCTATTATATATATATCTACAATACTCTTAATTTCTCACTTGCAGCTTGCAGTTTATTGTGTGAGCATGCCTCATTCATGATATATGTAACCAACAAAGCAACTGCTTTTTTCACTAAAAACACCTGTAAATTATTTTGGGTAGTTTAGTCTGTTAATAGTTGGATGGAAAAAAATCCGGTAGAACGGGTATTTCGAGTGTGGGCGTCTGTATTTATTCAAAAATGGATTCGGTAAGTTGATAAAATTTATAAATACATACATTTTTTTTAACCTATTCTGATGCATAATATTTTTCCAGACAAGAAAAATTGAACAAGCCGTAACGACAGCATTACAATTTAGCAAATTGTACTATGAAAGTTTGGAGAAAAAACGACACGTGAGTATTGAGTACTATGGTTGTGTTTGTAAATAATAATTTTGTTTATTCGATGGATTATACGTGCAATTGGCTGATTTACTTTGTAGCTTATTGGTAAGATGTATCTGGAAACAGCACAATTAATTTGGAATGGAAATGGAGTAACAGGAAGCGAAGCTATACAAAAATTTATACTGGAATCTCCTCCAGCTCGATACACTCTTATTACACTGGATGCTCAGCCTATTCTTGGTTTGTACTTTTTGTATATCTGTAATGCATCTTAATATTAATTACAATTTATAATTTACAGTAAAAACAAGTGATCAGTTGACTGTTTTAGTCAGGGTTAGTGGACAGGTTAAGTATGATGATAAAGACTTGAACCTCTTTACACAAACTTTTACTGTTTTTGCTATTGATGATAAATGGAAAATTGTAAATGATACCTTCAGATTGCAAGATCATTAATGTACTCTGTCTAAAAGCCATTAATAGATTTTATTTTGTTGTATAAAAAAAATAATAATAAATATAACTTGGCTGTAAAATAAATATATCTATGCCTACTTTTTACGTTTATATTGAGGCAATTTTTATTTTTCCTGGAATTTTTCTGTTTTAAATACCTAATTACACCGGGATTTATTTATTGAGTAGTTTTTCTCGTTAGGGCTGTCGATGTAAAATTTAAAAACCGTCATATAATAGCTATATAGCAGGTGCAGGTGGCGTTGGGATCTCCATCATTTTTTTTGCCCTGTCTCTGTATAAACACACATATAAACACGTTCCTGCCACCGTAAATTTACTATATATTATTGTTATTTTTTAGTTTTTTAAAAATAAAATCTGGTGTTTATGTTATACGATATTTACTAAAGATACGGCGATTAAGACAAGTTAAGTGTCTACTTTCTGGATTAAAAGTTTTTTAATCTTCTAACCTAAAAATTCAACCAGTAAAAAATAAATAACAACATCGAATGCTGGATTTAATTGAAAGAGTAGTTTGTCGAACATAAATAAAAATGAATCATGTAAGTAATTAATTAATTATACAAAATATTAAAAAATATATATATTGTAAATCTGTTTATCGCTAATTATATTAGCAGGAGTTGAAATCAAAAATCGATCAAGCTTGTGAAACAGCCGAGGTTTTCACAAAACTCTACTATGAAAGTTTGGAAAAAAGACGAAATGTAAGTATTTCATTGTCAGATATGCATGTTAAAAATATGATATATCTAGTAAATGACTGATTACGCAATATTTCAGACTATCGCGCGACTGTACATCGACACTGGGACACTAATTTGGAATGGAAACGGAGTGGAAGGCAAAGATCAAATTCAAAAATTCTTCTATGACCTGCCATCATCCAAATACTCAATTTTCACATTGGACGCTCAGCCCATTACTAGTATGATAACTTTTTTTTTTACCTCCATTGTTTTCTCAAGTATTTTGTTTAAATAAAATTTATCTTGCAGACCCTCAGATTGCCGATCAGTTGACATTTCTTGTTAAAACCAGTGGGCAAGTGAGTTACGACGATAAAAACGTCAAGCCCTTTAATCAGACATTTCTTATCGCAGCTACGGGTCACAAATGGAAAATTGTCAGCGACTGTTTCAGATCCCACGAGGCTGTTAACAATTCTTCTGCATAAATACACACAATATCTGCAAAATCAGAATAACTTATTAGCAACCGTGCTGTGAATATAATCATTCGTTTTCTAAATAACAAAAAAAAACATAATTTTTGACATATATTTTTTTTATTCTCATTCCTATATCAATGTATAAAGCAATGAATTTTGTATGAGCGATTCAGTACGTTGGTCAATTCGATTCGTGTGGGAGAGTACCATAAAATCACAAAATAAATACGAGTATAAATAATCATAAAATTACTATAATACACATTACTATAAAACAATTGTATGCTGCAATATACGTCCCCATTCGTGTGATATATTTTCAATCCTCTTTCGAAGGATTGACGTAAAATTTTTTTTCCTTTTATTATTATTTTTTTTTTTTACTAAAAATTGAGCACAAGTTGTAATTTATAGAAAAAACAAAAATAATTGTTATAGCTTCCGGAATATATGTTATCAATTCAGTATTTTTTATCACAGGATTAAACAAATTGTAAAATCGGTGTGTCTTTCAGCCGGAATATATATAAGCTATATAATTTAATATGCGGGATTATTTGATGAATAACGTTTTAGTTATGAATAAGAGCTGTTTACATGGAATATAGGCAAGTGTCGTGAAGATTAATATTATTTCCATTCATCACAATCTCATTCATATCAACGACAAAATGCAAAATTTAGTTTCATCATTTGCCGGATAAAAAAAAAATTCAAAATCGTTTAAATCTCGACACGTGTCTGTGTTTACGTATGTATATAAGTGGAAGAACATTTTTGACTGGGCATTCCTTCAGTGTGTCAACGAAAAAAAAAAAAAAAAACAGCGTGTACAACACTCAGGATACTGATTGTGATATCAAATAAAATACCTCTCTCAGACATAGATTAGAATCTCATCCATATATAAAAATAAAAAAAAAATCAAATATATAGGCGCATGATCAAGTATAAGTGTTAATAATAGTCGGTTTCCTAATCGACTAGTTTTCGTTTTTTTTTTGTTCTTTTTTTTTTTCTTTTTTATACAAATACAAAATGGTTTATATATTGTCCCTTGACACATTAAAAACTGATGTTGCACTTGATCGTCTGATTGATTTAATTAATTAGCTGTTAATTATCAATTTTTTTTTTCATCTTCAATATTCATAATTCTAAGCTATCGCGATACAGTATTACTAAGCTTTCATCACCATGATATTTATAAAATTAAATATACGTTAATTATAGGGGAGTGATGCAACGATAGATATGGAATACAACGAATTGAATTATTATTATCTAAGAGGTGTTGCTGGCAAAGTCAAAAAATAATCTGATCCTATTCTTTTTGTTTTTTGTTTTTTTTTTTTGATCACGACTGTTCATTGATTTTCCGTTTATTTATTATCAATATTATTTCATTATTATTATTTTTTTTCATCATTTTCATGCGAATTTCGCGGATTTTTTGTAATTTAAGTATAGTAAATGTAAGTGAAAAAATTTTCAGCCTATTTAGCAATAGTATTGGCCCTATAGTTGGAATTAATTGAATTAATTACTGTTTTTAATTAATATAATTGTTTGTTTATGCTCTGGCATCGCTCGAAAGAGAATACTGTTCTTCCGGTCGCTTACTAATGACTTAGATAATTATACGGTTTATTTATATATTTATTTATAATATTTATATACGATACGTCCCGTTGAAAAAAATTGAAGAAGTTAAAATCTTACGTTTTTTTTTTTCCATCTTGCAGTATTCAATAACACGATTATAAAATTGTCCTCACTGTTTCGTTTTGATTTCGTTGCTTCTTTATCTCTGCACCATATTAGTCACATCCTTAATCGTGTTCTGAACATCACTCAGTAGTCTTGTGTTCTCTGTGTTATTGCGAGTGCCTGCGGCACGCAGTTGGCGCGCTTGAAGCTCTAACCGCGAGAGTAAATCACGATATTGAAATCTGGCATGGGAAGGAACATCAGTGGAATTAACAGCATGAAGAAGGCCATGTAAAAGTCCAACTTTATCCGACAATTGAAGCCAACTAGCCATCACAATCACCGGAGTACCTTTGAGATTCGTTATACTAGTTTCAATAGCATTGGACAATTCCAAGACATCGTGTTTGGCGCCTTTGGCCTCATGTTTGCCAACGCCCTCGTCGTCGTGGGATTTGTCACAATTTGGAGTAGCGTAAATCGATGAGCCAAAGTATTTACTGGAGGATCCGAGGGCTTTTGACGGTTTAGCCGGCACTACGGGTTTTTCAGTGTCTGCCAAAGTGTTGGCAGGATGCCGCGAGCGTCCATCACTCTTACTAGTCGCTGAACTTCTCGTAGAAGCTCCGCTGTGATCTTCCGGACTCTCCTCACCCGGATCCACTCCGTCCTGTTTCATAGCCCTCGCACCAAGCTTCGGACTGAGGGGTTGATTCTCCCAGGACGATTCCTTATTTTCCCACAGTCGTTTCAAACTACTAATGCTGCCTGTACTTCGGCGTTTATCATCACTCTCGTCAGGTTCGGACGTGTCTGCACTCGCTTCCTCAGTTTTTTTACTCTTTTCCTCCTGCTTATCGATATTATCCTTATCTACCTTCCTCAGTCTTGCTTTAAAGTCGATAATTTGACTGTCAGTGGTCTCCTCCTTCTGTGAATTTGAACGTTTGTCGACTTTTTTTAGCTTAAAACCAACACTGCCCGCAGATAAGACACTATTTTCGGTCATCGGCGAAGTTAAAGGTATGTCTTTGTGATTGATGTGTTTTTCTGCACTCAATCCAGGCATATTGGGTGGTTCAATGTCTTTCAAATTCAGCATTGCATACTCACCCTGGATAATGGGCTTTGTCGCTTGTTCCATGTTAAAATTTGCGCACAATTCGGACAAAAGTTGAGAAGCTGGATCGAGAGGCTGTGTGGCAATGTTGTTGGGAGGATTGCTGGTTTTTCGAGCAGCACCACTGTGCTTCATATCGGCAGTGTGTCGAATTTCATTGATCAACTTTAGTTCGAGCATCTCTTTCATGCCGGGCTTGGCGTTGAATGCATCAGTAGTGACTCCAGGTGGCGGAGGAGGCGGTGGAGGTGGTGGAGCCTCGGGAGGAGACAGAATACCGCTAAATTCACCTTTACTCGGTAGTTCTTTGCCACGGAAAATTGTCTTTTTTTCGTCCACCGTCTTGGAGTTTGCGGAATCAGCGCTAGAAGCCTCGCGTCGTCGTAAATTTACGCCAAACCGTGAGCTGGCTTCCTTAACCGAAGGCTCAGCTGTTCTCAAGTCATTGTTCTTGTCGTCCTCCTCGACAGGCTCCTCCCGAGATCGTCGATCAACTTTAGACTTTCTGATGCATACCGGAGAACCCGAGGATTTTACGTGTGCCGGAGTTTCCAGAGCTGAACTCGCAGCCAACGAAAAATCACACTGATCTACTGAACTAAAAATTTCATTGGGCGGCGGTGGAAGATCCAGGGGCGGCGGTGGAAATTCTAAATCTGCCAGTGTTGGTTGAATTGATCTGGATGGCGATGCAGTTCTAAATGTTGATGTGTTGGGATTGCGAAATGTTCGTAGTCCAATATTTTCTGCGTTGGATTTACGACTGGACATTCGACTGCGCGGTGAATTCGGTGGTTGATAAGTGTTTACAACTCCGCTTGACGAATTACTGCGGGTCATTTGTGGCTGATTTCGCAAATTATTTTGCCGGGGAGATAGAGAACGATGTTGTGGCAACTCTGCACTAATTGATGGTTCGTGAATTTGCTCTGCAACAGTAGACGGAGCTTCCTGCGCTGATGGCATTCCACTTTGTCGAAGTGATTCCAAATAGGCACCGATTCTCGCTCCTTTTGGCAGTGTCCCATAACGATTTATAGCACGCTTAACATTTTGTACTTCCAGGGCACCCACGTGTACCAGCTGCAATGCAAAAAAAAAAAAACAAAAAACAAAAAACGAAAATTGAATGAATTTTTTTTTTTTTTTTAGTTGAAGCAAAAATATGGTGAATAACTATTCAAGCAGTGCTAGATGCATTTACTGGATGACTCGTTGATCGCGTATAATGCTTGACTAGTGAGTCTTTTATATTTATTATTAAAAAAATTTTTTTTTTAAGAAAAAAATATTTGAGATGAGAATGGATTTAGTATAAAATAATAATAATAATTTTTAAATAAAAAAAAAATAATGTTCTATTACTACGTGACACCCTTTTTCATTCAAGCTTCACATTAATATATATTGAAAACTAAGGACGCAAGATGATCATTTTGTTTTGAAAAATTATACCTTCTGTGGTAGTACTTCCTTAGACGGGTACTGTCGTGTTTTTATTTGTTTTTGATTGCACTGTATGTTGAGCAGCGGCTCAGGTGAAGCTGATGGAAGCGGAGGAAAATTTGCCTCCGTTGTTCCCTGAGATGCGTCCCCATCATCTTCCAAATCACCGCTTCCCAGTTGTAGTGTCGATTGTGGTGTTGCCAATGTCACGAGATCTCGTGTGATACCTGAGTTATTATTTAATAAAGAAACAAACAAATAAAAACAATCTGTGTAACACTCGTCGTTTAGGCTTTGTGATGAGTTATAAGAAAAAAAGAAAAAAAAAAAAAAACACAAACAAAAAAAAACACAGTAAGATGTTAATTGTAACTGTTGAATATAAATAAATATTTGCTGAAGCGTATGATTAATAAAAAATAGGTGATTGCAAGCGCTGGAAAGCAAAATCTCGTTTAAATCAGGTCATTCTCCGTGAATCGAACGTTGTAATTGATGCAGAAACCTATGCCACCTATAAATTTACATAATATCCAGATCAATAATGATTAATTGAGAAAAAGAAAAAAAAAACTCAAACATTCTGAACAGCTAAGTGTATTGTTAATCAATACCGACGTGATTATCAGTCGTTAATTTTCACTAAATTATTGTTGGGAACATTAGTAAACTCACATAACACTGCTTGAACATGTTTGTCATAAAATTCGTTAATTATTAACGCTTGAAAAGGAACGCAAATCTTCTTTTTAATTTATTTATGCATAGTTGTTTTTAATAATACTTTAAACGTTGGATTAGTTGAATAAATCGATTAATGGTTCTCTATCATATTACGATTCTACATTGATGCCATGCAATAGTAGTCAAGATTTATTTGTGCACAAATGTTCAATTGATTATGTATTTTCACCTGCGTATCCGTGTATGAAATAATAAATATATTACTAGGCTCCTCTAAAACTATTATAGTCCAAACTATCCATTTGAAGGATCATTTAAATTGGAAAAAAATTTATCTACCGTTTGAAAAAAAAAAAAAACAAGATAGTATCAAAGTAAATCGTAAGAACCGGAAATGATCACTATTCAGTGAATATTTAAATAAATAAACATGTTAATAAGCATAGTAAACAAAAACAGTCTAAATAATGATTTATTCATAGTTTGAGTGTATAAAATAAAAAAAGAAAAAATATGTTTTTTTTTTCCTCGATAAAATTGAAAAATAATAATACAAATTTTACAATTTTTATAGCAATCAATGAATAAAATACTGTTAAATATTTACATAAATCTAAATTATGTGCGAAAATAATTCAAATCTACCCGATAGATGATAAACTAAAACTAATGCACAACTTTTATCATCATAGGGGACATTTATTTAAGGTGATGAGATTCCAGGAGAATGACCCACGTGCCTTTTATTTTCAAACATTGATATCTATTCACGATGCAAATTGTTAAGAGGAAGTAAATTAATAAAAGTTAATAATAACAGTAAATAAATTTTAATCCTCGAGTAAAAATTAGGATTTTTTTTTTAAAGCGAGTCGTGCATTATTTATATCATGTGTGATAAAATACCTTCAAAAATGTTATCAATACCATTTAGATCAGTCCCATCATCGAGAGCAGATGCCCCAACGGCATCGATATTTTGCTGATCTTGTTCTTGATACGCCGAATCTCGAAAGGAACTGCACGATGACAGCAAACTAGTAAAAATAACAATTGAGTATAAGATAAATTCTCACATCTGCGTATTAACTACAAATTAGGCTACCTAGTGCGTTTGGGCGGGGCTGGCGCTTGTTTTCCTTTTTTATTCGTAGATCGACGCATCTGCACAATACTACTATTACCCTTATTTGTAAGTCCACCCATAAAAGTGCTGAGTTTTGTGACTGTACTTGCACCGTCTGTAATACCCAAAGCACACCCTTTATTCTCTGACCAATAATGTGTAATTTAATCGCGGGACTTTTTTTTTTACCCTGTGTTAAGCCTGAGGTAGACAATTGATCGGAGACAAGGACAAGGCCATGAATATTTCCCGTGCTTCCAGTTTGTGACTTTTTGTATGAAAGCAGAGGTACATCACCGCCGCTTTGGAGTTGTTTTTCTACCTCTAGAATCAACAGTATGGTTATAAGACTTGAACGAACAATTTTGTAATGTTGTCTGAGGTAACGAGAAGTGAGAAACTAAAATAATATCTACCTTCTGTGATGCTTGACTCTTGAAACATATTCTCTAATGAATGATGAATCTCTTTAAAGGTAGGACGTTCGAGAGCAGACCATTGCCAACATTGTCGCATGAGTTCGTAGACTTTGGGCGGACAACCAGGAGGACATTCCATCCTGTATCCTTTCTCCAACATATGATAAACATCGGTCAAATCCACCCCAGGATATGGTGACATACCATACGTAGCAATTTCCCACAAAAGAATTCCAAATGCCCAAACATCCGACTTGGTAGAAAACTTATTGTAAGCCAATCCCTCGGGCGCTGTCCATTTTATTGGAAATTTAGCACCAGCATGTGCAGTATAAGTATCATCTCGCATTAGTCTAGCTAAACCAAAGTCGGCAACTTTAACCAAATGGTTTTCACCAACCAGACAATTCCTTGCAGCTAAATCTCTGTGAATAAAATTCCTACTCTCGAGGTAGCTCATACCGCTGGCTATTTGTGTTGCCATATGCATCAATACAACGGCATTGATTTGATGTTTACTCTCATTACGAAGATAGTCCAATAGATTTCCCTTGCTCATAAACTCCGTAATGATATAGAATGGTGGTTCTCGTGTGCAAACACCAAGTAATTGCACTAAATTCCTGTGTTTCATCTCTTTCATGATGGCAGCCTCTTCAAGAAAGTCTTTCAGCGCCATTGTATCTTCCTTGAGTGTCTTTACAGCCACAGTCATATTGTATCGCTTCCAAACAGCCTCGTATACATCTCCATACTGTCCGCCACCGAGTTTGTGCCTCATTACGATGTCGGTTCGATTAATTTCCCACTCATCCGGCTCTGGACTGAGCGGAAATACTGTTGGCTTGTTGTGCTTTGGGGCTGGATAAAGAAGTTGGGTTATTAATCCATCGGCCAGCATGGAATGATGATGTACCAATTCAGCTAGTGTATTAAATTTGCTTTCAGTTGTCACAAACATCTGCAAAAGCCATTTTTTAGCCGAATGGCCGAAAAAAAAAAAAAAAAAACAAAAACAAAACATGATTAGAAAGCAGTAAAGCAAGAGGTTATTGTTATATCATATCATTTTATATGTATGTACCTTTCCGTCGCTGTCTTCATTAATTCTGTAGTGATAAACACGTCCCTCATAGCGTAAAGAAATACTTCGTTGTCCTGGACTGCTTTCGGATTCACGAACCAGAAAACTTCCATTGATTCCAGAGCTTAGCAAATACTCGGCAGCATTTCTTGCTATTCTTCCATGATACCAGGAATGTTTCTCCAATGAATTCACTGGTGTAACATAATTTGATGGCACCCATCCCACTTGACCGGTACTCGAGTGGGCTTCACACCACTCGCCACTTTTATTATAACTTAATATTCGAACTTGTTCACCTATAGATAATTTTCGTAGTCTTAAGCTTTGCAGGCGGGTGAAAAGATTGAAAAAAATATGTATATTTATATGATAGCGAAGAAAAATTGCATTGGTTCAAACATAAAATGTTAATGAATGTGAAAATGTGGATGAAATTCATTAAACAAAACAAAACAAAACAAAACAAAAAAATCTACGAGAGTGTGTAATACCTTTCTTTAAGCTAAGTTGATTTTCTCCTCCAGCTTGAAAATCATAAAGAGCAACAAACAACTGGGGGTCATCTTCCTCTTGTGCTAAAAGATTTTCCTTGCTTGTCCATCTATTTGCAGCTTCAAGCAGACTTCCACCAGATACACTGGAGTGTTGGGAAAAGTTTGACTGTTGTGACAATGACTGGACACTTGAACCACTGGGAGGATCACCCTCAGGTAAGGCAGGAATATGTGGTAGAGGTCTACTTTGCAATAGTGCTTCTGTAATGGAGACAATAACAAAGAAACAAAATAAATCTAAGCATTCTCTAAATAAATTTGTATATTTGTCATTTGTCCTGGCAATGTCGATTTTTTTTGTTTAATTTTTTTTTTTTTTCTCATATTTTTAGTCGTGTGTCGAGTTGTATCTATGAAAGAATTAGGTATATATGGCCAAAATAAAAAAATGTAAATATGCAACAAGCCGACAGAAAAAAAAAAATCAATAATACGCACAAGTGAAATGTTAAGCTGATAATGATAAAGAGAAGGACAGCAATAATGACAATCTTGAAATAATATATGAAAAATGTTGAAAAAACTGACCGCTGTGCTCAGTGAAGATGTTTGAACTGACCAGCCTAGATTCTTTTGGATTTCTTGGCTGCTTGCGGGTTTGTCTTACTGTTGAGCCGGCTGGTATGACTCTGTCTTTCGTTTGTTGAGCACCCATAGTTTAACAATTAGCATGCCCTCACGCTATTATTTTTCCCACTAACCAAGCATATGCACAGCTTACACTACAATCCCAGCTCATTCAACTTCCGGCACCCTGATATTTTATCAAGTTTCTCACATGATCAACGAATATATATCATTGGCATGAGGCACCCAGCAAACACGTCAATTGTGTTCCCCCGATACTTGAGAAACACTATTCACTATTGAAGCTCTTAACACACTGTTCACATGGTTTTTTTCCTCTATTTTGCTTCTTTATGCACCTTTACACTACATGTCAATTATATCTCGACAACTACTCCGGCCATATTTGACAGTTTTTGACGTCGATTTTATTTAGTTCGACAGTGCATTGCCATAGGGCAACCTGACTGACCGGAGGGGAGGCTTTTCACCGAATCCCCTTTCACTATATATAAGAAAACCCAACACCTCTCTATCTCTCTTTCTCCTCACTCTCTTTGACTCTAAACTTGTTAGTTAGAAGGTTAGAACTCGTCTGATCTCTCGTTACTATGGCAAATATGGACCTTTATGAGCTTTCCCTAGCTCACACGATTATCTGTATATGTATTGTATGACCCCTGGGAAAAATTATACTCTGCAGAAAAGCCCCATTTTCTGCCCCGCAGTCGCATTCTGTTTATTCCATCAACAATTTACATATACACATCTCGTCTCTCGATCATCTCATTGGTTGTGATGAAAATCCTTTCGGCTATCACAAGAGAATGAACCAATTGAGTGATCACTGCATTATGGCGCTTTCCAATATTCCAGTTTTAGATTACGATATATTTTTTCACAGTTTTACTATTAAAATTCTAGTAATAAAAATTTTTTTTGTTTTATATTACAAGCTAGCGATTATATTTTGACAATTATTGACATGTTTGTACAAGGTTATCGTTAAAAAAATGTCACATTTTAGATATATTTGTAAATTGCCATTTTATTGGTCGGTCAGTCAACCAATCATAGTTGCCTTTGTAGTTATACCGCGCGCGAGACTTCCAGATGTGTCGGTCATTTTTGTTGTTTTTTTTTTTTATAAATAAAAATTCAATCCAGTTATATAAGTCAACCTGTTGGTCTTTTTTTTTGCTCAAATAAAATTTATCTTTTAATTTTGCATCAGTTTTTTTTTTACATTTATTGATATTATCATAATCTTCTAAATTTGACAATTTTGTAATTGTAGACCTGCAGCGCCAGTGTGGCCATGTTGTTGATTTGTCACGTGATGAAGGAGCTGTGAGAGAGAGGTGAATGCGCCGGGTCAAATTCGCACAGGAAAGTCAAAAATTCACGCGTGTTAATACCAAGAATTAATATCCACCATACGAATAAGGATTTTATAATCATGGACCCGCGTCAGCTAACAGAATTACTGCGCGCAACCATCGATCCGGCTCAGCAGAAACAAGCAGAGGCCGAGCTTACTCAGGTGAGACGACTCTGAAAAACGTGCTCTCATGGGTTAAGACTCAATGCTTCTGTCTTATCCCAGCGACATGTGGCATCGTCCTCCAGCCTCAATGAATTTTCACTTACAATTATTATCTCTTTACCTCTATTTTCTCTCTATCATAATTTATTTCCTTGCCCTGTACACGCATATACCATAATCATTTGTCTTTTTTTTTATATATATTTTTTTATTTTTTTTTTTATTTTTTCATCATCGCTGTTGTGGCATATGAAGCCTAGCACATGAGCTATCTATATCTATCTATCTATCTATCTATCTATCTATCTATCTATCTCTAGTCATCAAAAATATAAATATTTTATATGCTTATTTATTTACTTTTTTTTTTTTTCATTTCCAATGACAATTTCACTGAAATTATCTAGTTATAATTCTTTGCATATGATTTTATTATCTATGTGTTTTCTGTTTTAACGTAATTTCTAGCTATTTTTATCGTGTTCATATTGGTTATAACTATAGTCGAGATATCCTACTTGCGTGATTTATTTTCTAAACAAATAGTTTAAAGACAAATACCCTTGGACTGTTATTTGCCAGCATGTAACATCAAGCATCTGTGTTTACTTACAGATTCACAAAATTATCGGGTTTGCCCCGAGTCTGCTACAAGTAATCATGTCCGCTGAAGTTGATCAACCCGTTCGGCAAGCTGGTAGGTTTTTTTTTTGTTCGTTAAATTTACTTTTAACCAGTAATGAAACAAACAGATATGTAATTAACGAGTGACCTCACTTTTTCAGGTGTAATATATCTGAAAAATTTAATAATGTCAAATTGGGCTGATATCGAGTCAGACAATGGTTTAGCTCCGTTTGCCATTCATGAGCAAGATCGAGCAATGATTCGGGATGCGATTGTCGATGCTGCTGTACATGCTCCTGAGCTGATTCGTGTTCAATTAGCAATGTGCATCAGTCAAATTGTGAAACACGATTTTCCAGGACGTTGGACACAAATTGTTGACAAGATAACGATTTACCTTCAGAATCCTGATGCTTCCTGTTGGCCTGGTGTACTTTTGGCCCTCTATCAGCTTGTTAAAAATTTCGAGTACAAAAAATCAGAAGAACGTGGACCTCTTTATGAAGCAATGAATCTATTGCTTCCGATGATATACCAATTGATATTACGCTTGTTGCCCGATTCATCTGAGCAATCAGTGTTGCTACAGAAGCAAATTCTCAAGATATTCTATGCTCTGATGCAGTACACTTTGCCACTTGATTTAATTTCAAAGGAGATATTCTCCCAGTGGATGGATGTGATTAGACAGGTGACCGATCGACCTGTACCTCCCGAGGCAAATAATCCTGATTTAGATGAAGATGAACGTACCGAATTGGCATGGTGGAAGTGTAAAAAATGGGCACTGCATATTCTATATCGTGTATTTGAGCGATACGGAAGTCCAGGTAATGTAACCAAAGATTACAAAGAATTCGCTGAGTGGTATTTGA
Organism: Macrocentrus cingulum; assembly: GCA_002156465.1. Taxonomy (NCBI): domain Eukaryota; kingdom Metazoa; phylum Arthropoda; class Insecta; order Hymenoptera; family Braconidae; genus Macrocentrus; species Macrocentrus cingulum. The sequence goes on from MVJL01003680.1 coordinate 25,926, forward strand.
AGACATTTAGCGCTGGAATTCTCGAAGTTTTACTGAAGATTCTCCATCAATATCGTCAAAAGATCTATATTTCACCGCGAGTTATTCAACAATCAATCAATTACATAAATCAGGGTGTAAGCCATGCATATTCATGGAAATTTTTAAAGCCTCACATGTTTGAAATTATCCGTGATGTTCTTTTTCCAATTCTTTCGTATTCAGCAGCTGACGAAGATTTATGGAATACCGATCCATATGAATATATAAGAGTTAAATTTGATATTTTTGAGGATTATGTATCGCCTGTGACTGCAGCACAAACTCTTCTCCATTCAGCATGTAAAAAACGCAAAGATATGTTGCAAAAAACAATGCAATTTTGTATGGAAGTATTAATATCACCGAGTGCTGATCCACGTCAGAAGGATGGAGCTTTGCACATGGTAGGCAGTATTGCGGACATTTTACTAAAGAAAAAAGTATACAAGGATCAAATGGATAAAATGATTGTACAATATGTGTTTCCTGAATTTAACAGTCCACACGGCCATATGCGTGCTCGTGCCTGCTGGGTTTTGCATTACTTTTCCAAAATAAAATTCAAACAGGAACAAATACTTATAGATGCCATTGGATTGACAACGAATGCCCTGCTAACTGACAAGGATTTGCCTGTAAAGGTTGAAGCAGCTATTTGTTTGCAATCAATTTTAAGTGCTCAGAAAGATCGAGCCGAAAAATACATCGAACCTCATGTCAAGCAGATAACCCTTGAACTTCTCAATATTATCAGAGAAACTGAAAATGATGATTTGACAAGTGTCATGCAAAAAATTGTTTATACATATACAAAACAATTAATGCCTATTGCCGTTGAAATTTGTCAACATTTGGCTACAACATTTAGCCGAGTTCTTGAAACTGATGAGGGAAGCGATGAAAAGGCAATAATGGCAATGGGTCTTTTAAATACCATTGCAACACTTCTTTCAGTGATGGAAGATCAGCCACAAATAATGGCTCAACTACAACCAACAGTACTTCAAGTTGTTGCTCACATATTTGGACAGAGTGTTATTGAATTTTATGAAGAGGCTCTGTCACTCGTGTACGATTTAACTGGAAAATCAATCTCTGAGGATATGTGGAAGGTATTAGAGCTCATATATAAACTATTCTTGAAGGATGGCTTTGATTATTTTACTGACATGATGCCAGCCTTGCACAATTACATCACCGTAGATACGCCAGCATTTTTATCAAACGAAAATCATGTTTTAGCCATGTTTAATATGTGCAAAACTGTTTTAAGCAGCGATGCCGGTGAAGAACCCGAGTGCCATGCTGCCAAACTTCTTGAGGTTATTATTCTGCAGTGTAAGGGTCATATAGATCAGTGTATACCTTCACTTGTACAATTAGTTCTTGAACGTCTTACTCGTGAAGTTAAAACTTCTGAACTGAGAACAATGTGTCTTCAAGTAGTAATTGCTGCACTCTATTACAATCCGGCTTTGTGTCTAGAAGTAATGGACAGGTTACAAGGATCAATGTCTCAGTCAACTGAGCCAATAGCTTCACATTTTATCAAACAATGGATTCACGACACTGATTGTTTCCTCGGGCTTCACGATCGCAAGCTCTGTGTTCTCGGGCTGTGCACTTTGATCAACATGGGACCATCGCGGCCAGCGGTAATCAATGAATGTGCACAACAAGTTATTCCATCGTTGATTTTACTCTTTGATGGCTTAAAGCGAGCCTATGCTGCTAAAGTTGCCGATGATGACGACGAGGAGGATGAAGATGAAGAGAGCGATGTGGATGAGGAAGTTTTATCATCGGACGAGGATGAGATTGATGATGCTAGTCCAGAATATCTTGAGAGGTTTCAAGAAAAAGTGACTAAAGCAGCTGCTCAGCAAGGCTTCAATATTAATTCTACAATAGTGAGTGATAATCGATCGGATGACGATGACGACGACGATTCTGACTATGATGCCAACGAGGAAACTACACTCGAGTGCTATATCACGCCTCTGGACTTTGATGATAATAATCTGGATGAATATGTCGCCTTTAAAGAAATTATGCAAAACATTGAGCGAACAGATCCTGCGTGGTATAGAGCATTGACTGGTCACTTGACTGCTGAACAGCAAAAAGCTTTGCAGGAGATAATAGTGCTTGCAGATCAACGCAAAGCGGCTATGGAGAGTAAAAGAATTGAGCAAAGTGGAGGTGAGTTGACGGATATTATTTATAAAAACTTTATCCATTTAAAATATATCATTTTTTTTCTTTATTCATTTTTCAGGATATGCTTTTCATTCGCAGACTGTGCCCACTTCATTTAACTTTGGTGGAACGCCTCTAGGTCGATAAATAAGGAAAAAATAAAATGAAATATGATAAAATTCCTTTACACATTTCTATCTTGGGATAATATGTATGAAAAAAGGAAAAAAAAAATTACATAATGACAACTTGATTTGATGGAAACTAAATTGTCAACTAATTTTAATTGGATAACGAAGAGAAACACAAAAGTGAATAACTTCAGAAAAAAATGTATTATTATTGCTCGTCACTGTAACATGACGATTTTGATGAAATCATGCATTTGGCATTGACTATTTTTATGTCAAAATAAATCATAGTTATTGTATATTAAATATGGTGCACACGGAAATAAATGCATGGTCTTTTGGATTGAAACCTATGTCAAAAAGTTAAAATTTACAGTTGAATATGTGGCTTTTTAAAAAGCTATTTATTTTGTATAATACTTAAACTAGAAATCAAATGATGGCAATAAGATTTAGTTTAACTAATCGGTCAGAGTGTATTTTAAATTTTTGTCAATTCATTTATATGTCTTGCACACTATTTATTTTTTTAATTGTGCCTAAAGTAATTACGTTATTTACTAAAATCATTATTGTTGTTTTTTTGTTTTGATTTTTTTTTTTTCAAACGTAAAATTATGTCTGCTTGATTGCAATCAATGTATCGTTTTTTTTCTTGATAAATTCTCTTCGGATTCCAAATAAGTATGATGCTAAATTTCCCGCCGTAAACGATCACTGTGTAATATTTGTTAAAGGAAGTATGTTAAATCGTTGGTATAAATATATCAAAAAGCTAATTTTCAATACACGATTTTAGTAGCTTACTTTATTTTTTATGCGAGATACTATCAGAAAAAAGTTCAGAAATACAGAAAATTATAAATTTCAACCAAGTATATATATATTTTCGCATATATATTCATTTTGCGTGAAACAATGATCTAATTTATTACTATTTATAATTGAACGAACAAGTGAAGGGGGAGGTCGTTTATTCCAAGTCTAAAAAAAAGTTACATGATATAATGGCAAAAAAGATCTTTATAAAGATAATAAATACTTGCGTCGTCAGTCACAATTATTAATAAATAAATTGGGCATTAGAGTTTTTTAAGTTACTTTACTTGGTATAGAAGTATCATTGTTGTATTTTAATTTTTTTAAATGTTTATTTTTAATTTATTTTTACATCAAATTTTCCGACGAGATTTTCAAATTAAAAAAAAAAAAAAAAAGAAAAAAAAAGAAAAGAAAAAAGAAAAAGATTCCCCTGATAATATGTTGTTTTGGGCCGTATTTACGATTTAAAACAATGATCAAAGTTGGAATTAAGTTATTTCTCATAATCACTAGATTATCATTTATTGTAATACATAAGAAAGGATTCATATCCCTCATTGTGACCAAAAAGCGCAGATTAATCAGTGCAATGTCGGGATTAAAAGTCGGAAAGCTTCCCATTGAATTATATGCTCTTTTTTTTTTTACTTAAATTTATTTTTTTTATGATTTTTTTTCGTTTTTTCTTTTTTTATGAACGTAGATATGAATAAGACGCCCAAGTTGACAATGATCGGTGTTTTCAAATCATTTTTGCTCTCGTGCGTCCTATACACAGGGCTTTCTGTCACTCTAATAGTGACGACTTTTCGTGAAATAGCGTGAAGAACCTGTAGCATGACAGCGTATCACTTGAGACACCGCTCAAAGTAATACGACCCTACATATCCACCTCTCATAGCTTTTGTCACATTTTGCTCAAAAGCTCTTCTGTTATTTTGTAAAACTTCGGCAGCATCTTTGTTTAATGGATCCTCGGGATTTGGCTCCTTAAATAATCAAAGTATTTAGACATAAAAAATATAAAATTGTGAAAAAAATCTTGTGGCATCAACTATACCAGGAAAAGATACTGCAGACCATAAACGATGGAATTGATAGTGAGTACTGGCTTCCAATCTTCTCTGAGAATGTTTAAACACACATTGCCCTCCATATCGATGTTTGGATGGTATACTTGAGTCTCACACTTGACTTTAGGCGGTTCATGTGGATAATTAGGTCCCACTTTGAAACTAAATGTGAATCGTCCACCCCTATAAAAGCCCTAAAACATTTTACATAATATAATATTAAACTAATTGTGCTAATTGTGATTTACTGACAAGAAAAATCCACAAAACTGTTCTACTCACTTCATCGGGACAGATGATTAATTTAAAATTTAACAAGTCATCTGGATCAGGAAATTCTGTTCCACATGTTTTAGGTAGATTCAACTCATTAATATCTAGAAAAAATCGTAAACCAAAATGAAACGTGAGATAATGCTATTGCTAGTGGATGAAAATAAAATTTTTTACATCAATATATATACATATATATAGTTTAGTTTAAAATATAATTATAACCTTTTGTAATTCTCAGCTGAGCAGCGGATGCCTTCTTCTGAGTACCTGCTTTTGGTGATTCACCATCTTTTTTGGCTTGTTTCAACGAAAATAATTTAATCATGTTAAATGATGATGCGTAGATCAATTTCTAATGACGTCGGGAGTCATACAAAGTACCTTGATCCACGCACAAATCACACAGGACGGACAAAAATATACAAAAGAATCAAAATTTACAATCGTTGACAAGCGGGGCAATCAGCCTCTGCATTGCGCGTCAATATGTCTTACTTGTCTAGTTTCACGGTGGAGCTCGCAGTGAGATTAGTATAATTATAAATAATATACTCGACTCTTCGCGTGATGACTTTTAGAAAATGTGTGTAACCCCGCCCCGATTCAATTGTCAATTTTGGGCGCGCATCTTTTGAATTTGTATACATAAAAAAAGATTTTAGCTGAAAAAATCACATTGTTTAGAAAACAAATTATTAGAATAATTGGATATTTAGGCAGCATTCATCAATAAAACAAGTGATATTATCTAGCAGCAGTGTTTCGCGTGAATCAATTGAAAAAATTAAATATTATAATTACATAAGAATAGCTGATAAAAAATATTCGAAAGACTTTGAAAAAAATCGTTTTTTAAGGGATGCGAACTTAGCAATTATAATTTTTTAGAACGATAAAAAATTGTACAAGTAAAAATTTAGTTTTTGAAAACAGTGAGTATACTATATATTCCATTTCATCATCAGCATTTGTCTCAAAACTTTGTAAATAAATAGCATATCGTTAAATTTCATTTTGCATATTAGTATAGTTATTGTCAACAAAAAAAAATTCAGTTATAGTCTCGGAAACTGGATAATATTATGTTTTCTTACATATATAAATATATGTATGGAAATATTTGAACGTTGAAAAAAAATTCGAGCGAGAGCTACATTTTACCCTAAAAATATAACACTAGTAGCTTTCAATATCTAGAGACTATTAATCAAACTAACTGGTACTTTAAAAAGGCAGAGCTGCATAAAAAGTACCGGGTATCGTGGGCCTGATGCCTGGCCGGGCCATCAGTCAGGTGTACGAGAGAGAGAGCCTCGCGAGAGTGCGTCGCACACGGTGAACGTGTGGTAAAATCGCCAACTTCATCATCAACTTTGTTGCTGTCAACACTACTAACTGGAATAAGCGCGAACAATATGTATAAATTAACGTTCGGCAGAGCAATGTGAAGGGTGAATAAAAAATTACAAGGAATGATGGGACCGATGAGGTTGGACATGTCTCGTGATGAGTGCAGAAAGTGTTTGAGGTGTCTAGGTGAGGTTATGTAAGAATTCCCGTGCTCAGCATCTTCTACAGGGTTTTTTCCCCAACCTAATAAACCTACATTCTTAATTTGCACCCAATACTAATGACTATTTTCATCCTTTCAATCGTTTTTTATACCAGTTATTCCCGTATCCTCAGACAATTGCACTTCAACCTTTCACAAGCTTGTTCTAATCACGTTTTCGCTGGTGATAATTGCTTTATTGTGACGCCGTATAAATCATATTTCAGAGCTCGACGCATATGGGAATATGGTGTCGGTTTTACGAGCACAAGGGCCATTTACCGAGGATAAAAAACAATTGTTGACCGAGCTAACAAAGGTTTTGCATATTTCGAACGAACGGCACAGGGCTGAGATCAGGAGAGCGGTTAATGACGAGAAACTCTCGATTATCGCTGAGCAGTAAGTATCATCATTTCTCCAATATCTACAAATATTTATGATCATTCTGTCGTAGATTAAACGGGCCAAATACTTGGACAGAGTGGGCAATCGAAGGCAGACGAACAATACCTCTTTTGCCAAGGCTGAAAGCGCACAGTGCATTTACCGGACTGGCCAATAGTCTGTCGCTTGTGATAACTGCAGCTAATGAAAAAAAGCCTCCAATTAGTGAAAAGATCAATTCACTCCACGAAAATCATGAAAAATCGCCAGGTATAAACATTTTTTTTATCCGATAGTATTATTTAATATAAATAAAATCTTATCTTTAATTTTAGAAGGAGAAATTGAGGGTAGTCAGGCTGAGTCAGTGAAAAATTCAAATTGTCAAATTAATACGCGTGGAAGAAAGCGAAAAAGATCGATTCAAGAGGCCTCAGAGGATGTCCGCCACAAGAGATCTACCGGTAATACAATAATTAATCACGAGTCTGAGGTGCCGGCAGTAAATTGCGAATCGGTGGAGCCAATGGATACTCGAGAAACGAGTGAAACTCAATGCACTGATGAGGTTCCTATTAATAATTCTATTGTACGTACAGTATCGCCTACGAACTCGAGTGAAAGCACGAGTTTAACTGCTTGCCCAATTGATGCCATACATGAAATCACTGCCATTACTACAAAGTCAAGTGTACTGTCTAATGCCTCGCCACATTTGGACAGTGAAACCGAGCAATTGGAAGCCACAGATACTCAGTTAGCTAAGGAAAATCATGATTTTAATTCTGATATTAATGATAGTGATGATCTAAAGGCGGAACCGTTAGAAAATAGACTTGTCTCGCCGACTAGAGTCGAAACAGATACAAATTCGAGTTGTTTAATGAATGGATCAATTTCGGCAAGTAAATCTTTGCAAATTTTATCGATTTGTAACGAGAATGCAGAATTAAATGGACCTGGACGACCGGAAATAGAATCTTCATCGCCGCCGCACAGAAAAATGTCAAATGAAACGCTCAATCATCTGTCCATGACACTAGAGGTATGATTTTTTGATTTGTTTTCCGAAGAAATTGCTATTTAATAACTAATGAATTTTTGAATGCAGGACTCGTCTTCAAAGTCGGATAATATTGTCAATAATTGTCATGAGCTCACGGTAAATTCTCCAACAAAGGCAATAGAAAATATCGAGGAAGTAAAATTAACCGTCGCAGAAGAGGTTGGTAAATTTTTTTTATGTGAAAATTAATCGTTTATTATGTTTATTGATGATTAAAAATTTTTAGGAAGTATTAGAAGAAGTATTTATTGCTGATGATACGTTTTGTAAACCAATAAAACTCGGAACGCCATCGGAAATACGTGAGGAGCTCAGTCCTAATCATTGTGAATACACGGTATTGGAAAATTTGGTTGAAAATTCAAATTATATCAATGAAGTTGACTCAAAATTCGACGATATGGTTGTGTTAGATGTTGTACACGATGTTTCCAATGAAACACACTCATCTATAATTGTTTATGAAGAGTCAGAAACTTATAATTCAAATATCAAGACTGTTGTTACTAACATGGATGCCAATTGTTATATAGAAGATGCACGAGAAAATTGTGCAGTTCCAAATCAGCAAATACACATTATTTCTAATGATAATAACATTATAGATGATGACAGTGAAAACAGGTAAGACAGTTAAAAATATTTTATCCAGAAAAATATTTAATTTATGTAATATCGTTTTTTTTAGCCGTGAAATGAAGCCAATGAAAAAAGTAAATTTTGAATCTCCTTCAAAAGTCATTGAGGAACCAGTTTGCGATGAAATACACATGAATTCTAATCAAGATATTGCAAATCATGATAATATTATATCTGCACAAACAGAAATATATAATTTCACCACGATTGGTGAGTTGATAAATATTTAAAAATAATCCTTAAAAAAACAATTAAAAATCTCTATTTCCAGAATCACCGGCTTTATATGAGACAAACACGGACAATCTAGCATGCAATGCTATGGATGAAGAGACTATAAGCTTGCCAGAAAATGAAAAAATGGAAATAGCTGCGATTGAACAGCACAATGATTTTAGTAAATCGTAACAATTTAATTAATAATTAATTAAATTCCATCTGCTTGTTTTTATGCTGATAATTTTTTGCGAATAATTCATTACAATATGTATATTTTTTACTTGTATAGTATTGCTAGATGGAATAATTTGGAAACCTTTTATTTGCTCATATTGTTATCGTATGTTATTTAAACTAGCATTTAAGTATAAAAAAAAAAATCCTCGAAATTTTTTTAACAGCCAAAACAAAAAGAAATTTTACAGTTGAGGATAATTTATTAATTTTATAAAATAATGATAACTTTTTAAAAGTTGATACCACCTTTTTATTATTTTCCGTACCAGTAAGTTACTTAATTAATATTACCATTCAAACATAGACGGGGGTTGTGTTTAATAGGGACGCGGAGGTGGCCCACCACGCATCATACCAGGGGGTGGTCCCCTCATACCCGGAGGACCCATCGGAGGACCGCCACGGCCCATTGGCGCCATGCCCGGCGGCATACCTGCAAAAAAATCAATGAAAAGTGTAATAAAATGACATTTCTAAGCTCGACATTATCTATAAATGCATACCCATCATTCCCGGTGGCGGGCCCATCATACCAGGCGGCGGTCCACCCACTGGCATTCGTGGAGGAGCTCCAGGATGCATCTGAGGCGGTGCAGACACCTGTCCACGTCCACCTGGGGTCATGATCTGTTGGGAAGGTCCCCCAACACCTCGCACAGGACCCTGCAAGCCTGCTGGAACCCCAGCAACATTGGCAGGCATGCCACGACCCACCGCACGTCCCATTCCGGGTCCTGGAGCAGCACCAGGAATCGGTACTCTCGGAAGACCCTCTTCCGGTGGTGGTGGGCCCTCAACAGTCAACGAAACAATGTTTTGCCCGCGAAGCAAGACAAAACCAAGCACTCGTTTCTTCTCACGCTCAGGTTGCTTTGTATTTTTCGGTTTTATTTTGCAGAATTCTTCACAATCTCCAAGAATCAAGTTCATATGCTTGTCAAAAGCTTTAAATGTCCCTATAAAGGTTCTACTGTCTTGCAAAATTATTCGAACCCTGTAGTTGAGATGTTGTAACATCTTATTATTTTTCCCGATCGTCTGAAATTAAATTTTATGTTATAATACATATTAGCGCAAGCGTAAACATAAAGTTTACATAAAATAAATCAAGTTCGAGGTTATGTGCTGTACAAACGAACACTTTTCTGCGGTGAAATACTAGGAATTAGTACAAAAAATATATTAAATTAATATCTTACCATCTTGACAACGGTTTCAACCACACTTTTCTATTAGAAAACGGCTTTTTTTTCGAAGAATGAACAATAAATGCTATGATATTTCTTATCGCGCCGAATTGAATGCTCCACTGGAAAAAATGGCAAATGGCTCTCCGGAAATCATTTATCGTTTTACGCATGTGCAGATACTTTTTTCATTTTCATTGAACTACAGAAATTCAAATATCCAAGTTGGAAAAAGCTTATTTTTTCATAGCCCGAACAATTAAATAAAGATTTTCCCGGGTCTAAATCAATTGAGAAAAATTTTTCTCAAGGATAAGAGTGATATCATTATAATTAAAATCCTGTTTTACATCGTGTGTTTTTGTGCTGAAAATAGCGGTAGTGGCGTCGGAGATTTTCGGGAATCTTCGGCAAATTAGCAGCAGGATCGCGACGGCTGCTCCAGGTACTATTTGCTTATACACAAAATAGCGGTAGTGGCGTCGGAGATTTTCGGGAATCTTCGGCAAATTAGCAGCAGGATCGCGACGGCTGCTCCAGGTACTATTTGCTTATACACAGGCGTTCAGACAGAGGGGCCCGGCGAGTTTTTACCAAATACTCATTTCTACCAGACTAATTTCTACCAACGTAATTTGTACCTAGCAATTTCTTACCGTAGGTAAGAAATTGCTAGGTACAAATTACGTTGGTAGAAATTAGTCTGGTAGAAATGAGTATTTGGTAAAAACTCGCCGGGCCCCTCTGTCTGAACGCCTATACACACGGGGCGACGGATAGGAGTAGAGAGGGTGTTAGAGAGAGGCTGTTTTTTGAGCAATCTGTGTGTATTGCTTCATATCGTTAGCTGCGTTATATACACACGGGGCGACGGATAGGAGTAGAGAGGGTGTTAGAGAGAGGCTGTTTTTTGAGCAATCTGTGTGTATTGCTTCATATCGTTAGCTGCGTTAGTCATCCCAGTATCTCTGCGGGAGATGCACGCGGCAAATGTCTTTCAATGTTGTTAACAAAAAGTGATTTCACAAACTTCTCGAGTAAGATGGACTGAAGGATGAGTGAGAAAAATGTGGCAGGAAGGGGATGAAACTCCCTTGGACGATATCTCGGATCAGTAAGTGACAATGGGCCTGATATTTAACTAACAAACCAAGCACTGCAGCGATGCAATCGATGATAAACTTGATGTGCCGTTTACGGCACGTCCTGTGGCTAAAAATAACATCCTAACAATTTGAGTGTAGCATCCCTGATGACTCCTTGGCGCCGAGGAGACACTAATTATACTCGCACTTTCCTCTCTGCTCGTTACTTACGTGTTTTGCACCATGAAAAATCCCTGCAGAGGATGTTTATTCTAATGTTTCACACACGAGTTACCCAATAACCAGCATCCTGTTTGTGTAATGCGATACGCGGAATGTCGCAAAATTATCAGCCAACTCTTGAGTTAGGTCAGGAATTTTTTCGTATTTTAATGACTTACTAATAACACCGTTGCTTGCCTTGACATATCCATCGAGTGCTTGTGTAATAATTAATTTTCAATTTATACGAGTGAAATGAAATGATTTTTCAGAGCCGGCGATGAACTGCAGAAGCTGAGTGTACTCCAAACTCTGCCGACTCTTCTCGCAGGAGATCCACAAGCATGCATTCAGAGGTTGATGCCGAAAATGCAGCAGACTCTGCCCACAGCATCGACGGAATTTCATGTGGCTGCCTCGTCAACATTCAAGACAATTTTGGAGCAAAAACTCGTCAGCCATTCAACATTTACCCAAACATTCCTGCAGAGCATTTTGAATTCATTGGACAGCAGGGATCCAAGTAAGAAAAAAAATTAAAGCTCCATCTATGATTTTTAAATATTAATCATAAAAAATCGACAGTTGTAGCTCAAGCGTGGCTGGAGACCTTACTAGACGTGATAGAATTACTGCCCACAGAAGTTATCAAGAAAGAAGTGAGAAAAATCCCTTTTTTCCTCAACTTTCAAAATATTTTTCTATATTTTATCATTTTTTCCCGCAGATTTTGCCGACAGTTGCGAATAAAGGCCAGCTCTCACAACCCGTCAATTCCCGTTTAATTTGCTGCAAATTAGTTGGGAAAATCTGCACACGCTTTGATTCCCAGCTGTGAGTATGCTATCAAGTATTTACAGGTGTTAAAAATGAAAATTAAACCATTCACTCTATTGTAGAATCAAGAAAAAAGTGTTACCGACTGTTCAGTCGCTCTGCCAGGATGTAAATAGTAACGTGAGAGCCTGTATATGTCTGCAATTGCGCTTCGTTGCCGAGGGTTTGGGCCCGGAGTCGTTAAAGTCCGCGCTACTGCCGTCAATCGTCGAGTTGGCCAGCGACGAGGAGAGTATCGTGAGACATGCCTCTATTCAGACAATAGTTTATCTTCTACCTCAGCTACAACCGGGTAAATAAATCATCACGACTAATCCAAAGCTAAATCTAAGAATTGAAACAATTTCTAGACGTAATACAAAGCACAATATCGCCGCTAATTCAAAAATCCTGCGATGGAGCACTAAAATCCGATGACTCGGTTATGTGCGTGATTGCGCAGGAGTTTGGCAAGCTCGCAGTGGGCCTTGAAAAATGTTTGACAGCCTCTGAAAAATCATGGCTCATCAACTACTATCAGCAATTGTCTCAAGTGGGTCTGGCATCAAAGAAAGAAAGCACAAAACAAGACTCTCTGCTTACCGTCAACAATCCGCAAGTCAACGAACGCTATGTTGAGTGCCGTCAACTGTGCGCTTTCAATGTTCCAGCCATGTTTCTATTTGCATCGACAACTGCCGAGGGTATTGAATCACTTTTACCAACGATCGCCGACCTGACTGGCGATCCGTTCTACCTGGTTCGAAGAACGGTGGCCGCGGGCATCCACGAGGTGGCGAAAATTCTCGGTCCAAAAGCACAACTGATCAAGGGCGAGCTGATAAAGCTGCTGAAAGACGACAACGTGGAAGTTTTGCAGTGTCTAATCCCTCACATTGGTCAAACACTCGAACTGCTAGTTCAAAGCCAAGCCATCGGCACTGAACAGGTAGACACGTCCGTCATGGAGCTCGGTCGAGCGCTGCTAAAGTGCGAGGGCGAAATATTCACAACGAACAACTGGAGACTGTTAGCGCTGCTGTTTGAACAATTAGAAATTCTTCCAAAATGTTTCCCCAGCGACTATATTTACACGCACTTTGTTCCGGTGTCTATTGACCGAGCTCTGAACGCGGTAAGACATTTTCAAGTCCTCGCATATGAGAAAAACGATTTTAATCATGAATTTCTATGGTTTCAGCGGCCGATGCCGGTCCGCCTCGCTGCCGGCAGGACATTTCTCGTCTTCATTCGCTACAACTTGAAGCTCGTGCAGCAAAACGAACTGCGAAACAAGTTGTACTCAGAATTTGCACGTAATCGAAGCTGCTACGTGCGGATGCTCTTTATCCGCATGATGATCGAAGCCATGTCAATTTTTTCCTCAATCTACTTTAAAGAATATTTTTATAGCACTGTTCTAAGCTTGACGGAGGATCCTATAGCAAATATTAGATTCAAAGTAGTTACACTATTGCCTACTTTCAAGTCATACCTTCGATTACCATCGGATAAAAAACTTCTTGCTAATTTCGAGGCAAATCTGCGTACCCTGATAAACAACGAGAAGGATCGAGATGTTTTGGCAGCCTTGACGGGTACAATACGACAATTGGACGAGATTGACATTCGTCATGAGGGCCAGCAGACAACGAAATTGTCCAAAGAGGACAGCGACGACATGCGCAAGTACAAGGAGGAAAAAAAGCTTCAATCTGCGGCACCGGGGAAGTCAGTTTCGTTCGGACAGTTGGCTGTACCGAAAAAGCCGATTGTGAGGCTGCTGTCAACAACTGACGGAGGCCCATCAAAAAATCGCCCGGTCGTCAGTGCAGTCGAGGGTACCTTTAAAACGTAAGAAAATCCGTTAAACCAAGCAAAACAACAATTTAGAGGATAAAAAAAAAATCATTTTATTAATTTAGAATCTCCGCGTCAACCAAGGCCAAACCTGGCGTTTCGATGTCACTAACGGACAGCACATTGAGGGCATCACGACGTGAGTATTTCCTGTGCATACTAAGTGTATTCAGGCTGTTAAAATACGGATTTATTGTCCTAGAAACCGGTGGAACCTCGCGGAGCTTCGACTTGGCCAAAGCCAGGTGAGTAAAGCAACGGAAAACTGATTAATCCACGTGTCTAGATACTGTAAAAAAATCTGTCTAAGCCGTGTGGAGATGGGAAAACAATATTATTTGTTGATTTTAGTACGTCAAGCAACAGCTTGACGTCCAGTTGGGCTCGATTGACATCTAACAGCATGCTACTAACTCATCTATGGGAAAAAATCGATCAACCGGATCCTAATTTAACTAATGCTGTCTACGAAAACGACGAATATCTACCTTGTGACTGCTTTGAGTCCTCAAGTTTCATTTATCCCAGTCCAGTCGCTAAATTAGACTATAAATCATGCAGCGCTTGCTCATGTTTTAACACAAATTGCTCGCAATTGAAGGATTTCCATCTGAGACATAATTTTTTCGATACTTCCACACTAACCAGCCCGCTACGATTGACCCAAACGCAAGGCCGACATGACTATCTGCACAGTTATCTCTTGCCACGAGATAATATTTACGATGACGGAACGACAAAAAAGCCTAATATAACGGCTCTTCGGGCGTTGACAAGTGCCGCACACTATAATTCATGTTGGGCTTTTAGTTCAATGCCGGAAATACCAGTAACACTGCTGGATGATGAATTTCTCGTGGACACTGGCGTGAGAATTCCTGCTCAACTCTCGTCATCGCAGAGCACCTCGAAGATCCCGAATCTTCAGGACATAATATATCGGAATACGAGGATTGGAAATGTCAATAAATCACGCAGGTACAGTGTGAACCTAGATAAAAATAAATCCAAGCCAACAGGTATTTACTATCCTGCCGCTTCGGTGTCACAACGAGGAGTAGTATCAAATGGCGGCGCCGGTGCGCCAACCAAGAGTAATAGACTGTCAATGAACTACGAGGACCGATCAAAATGTCAATTAGAGGATGATTTAAAGGCCAAGAGATCCTTTGTACCGCGCGCCAAGTCACGATTGAGCTTTGACGCGGCGAAAACTGCGTACAAACCGCCAATGCTCGACAAGAGGCCTGCACAGCCACGCGTAGACAAGACCAAGCGACACTCGGCGAGTTACAGCTCAAAACCAGCGGAATTCAAGGACAATAAGCAGAGATTTAAGCGACACAGTCTCGAAGTTACGGATTACAGTCCCATTGAGCGGGCCGATAGGTTGAAGAAAAATTTTACACTCGATGTTAATCACAATCAGGGCTCCAGTCGGATTCCTCTGCGAAACTCGGCGGCGTCTGGCAGCCGCACGGCTCCGGTCACCCGTGCTTCCAGTCCCATTCGACTCGGACCGCAATTGTGCTTTAATCGCGACTCTGAGGATGATTTTGAGTACTGCTCCGGGCGGCCTGGCGCGAGATTTAGCTCCAGCGACGAAGATGTTGACAAGCTGTGCATCAGATTTGCGTATGTAGATTCCGAGTATATGAGGGATGAAAATCCGCGCAAGAGCTTGAGCAAGTTGCCCATCTGGGTGCCGAGAAAAAAATCTTAATGTCCTGGAAAAATTGTATACGATTTGATTAGGTTATGTGGGGACTTTTTGCAAAAGTACCTGAGCAATATACACACTGTTATTTTATATCCAGAGATTCACAGGGTATTTGATGATGAGGTAACACACAGTCAATAATGATTTGAAAAAGAGAATGATTATATTGTGAATCTATGTATAGTTACCGGCGTTTAGGCTTCCATAGACAATTTGCAGACAGTTTAATGTCCCTGCTCGAGCATGAATCTTGGTAATCAGCGTTACTCGGTTTATTGCAATAGTTTTAGGCTCGCTTTTATGTAACCAATGGAAAAAAAAATTCACCGACTGGTTAAACAATAGTAGTGATGATGATCAAGCGAACTGCAAAACAGTATTGACAGTTATTAACAATAGGTCTAGTCTAAAAGCATTAATTTAATATATTTAGATAAATCAAGTTAAAAATTGTGTTTTTATATTAAGATTTGTTTTTTTTTTTTTTTTTTAATTCATGCACAGATGAGAGAAATAGTGATAAGTTTTTTTTTTTAGAAAGTAAAAAAAATAATTTTCGTATCACGTATTAGAAAAAAAAAAGTTTTATTGACTTAAAGAGTTTTCTCATTAATATATTTACATTTTAGATGTATATTTTGTCGAATACTAGTGGAGAAAAATCTATGAATATAAATAGATAGTCTGTTATTAATTGTAGATTGAAATAATTTATTGATACATACAAAAAAAACAATTGTAAAAACAAAATCTAAGAAATATTTTTTTGCAATACGCTATAGAAAATCAAGATGGCATTATTTTTTAGAGATCTTACTCTCTTTCTCTCTATTGGGAGAAGCTTATGCCAAATACAGAAATAATAAATTGATAAAATAGATAAATAAAAATTTTAATTCCTCAGAATTTTAGGGATTTTCTTAGCTGAAAAAAATCGAAATTTTAATTATTTTAGATTAAAATGTGGCAATAATTGATTTTGAGTGATTTTAACTGGAAAATAGATGTTAATACTTATTTATGCTTGTGTATAACCGTTGATTGGAGATGTAAAAAAATGTAAATTGACTGTAAGAAGAATTAGAAGGAGCATATTGCAGATATTTTAGCACAATGACACGAAAAACAAACTATTTTAGCATGAATATAAGAGAAAAAAAAATGAAAAGTGGATTGAAGAATGTTAAAAATGATCTGATAATCGTCCGAATTATGCTTGGAGATTTATTTTTGTATAGAATCTTTCAGAATTAAAAAAAAAACTGACCTATGTGCCAGAAAATTATATATACATACCATAAAGAGATTTTATTGAATAGAGCATAAATAAGTATATTTAATTGTAAATTAAAAAATGCAATATCACAAAATAGCGATGGTTTATTAATAATTCTGTATATAATAATATATATATATGTATAATCCCAAATTTAATTCCCAAAATATTTTATTGAAATATATCTCTTGTTAATTAGAGATTCTCTATGTCCATCTTAGTATTTTGTTCAAAATATATCTGTGATAATAAATATTTGTGAGTTTTTATTGATTTTATTTATTATACATATAAAATGGCTTATATTTTTTGGGTTTTACCTCCTATATTATCCTATATTCCTGCTACAAATCGTCAAATTCACAAAATTTCTCGCTCGAAAAATTCAAACATCAATTGGTTCATTTTTTCTCCGCTACATGTCGCCACTTGCGCAGAATTTTATTGATCGAACTCCTTTGCTATTCTATGTTCCTGATACCTGCGGACAAATTTCTGAAAATTTTCGTCTTGAATCCGACGGATTTTGGTTTGTTTTGGTACTTGTGGCGCCATCTACGAGTCACCGGTGGAACTAAAACTCAATGTTTGGTTTTTAGTTCGGCCGTTCGCCGTTTGATGGCGCCACTGTAACTTCCGTCTTGTTTATCGACCTCCTTTGCTATCCTATGCTCCTGATACTTGGGGCCAATTTTCAGTAAATTCTCGTCAAAAATCAGACAATTTCAGACTGACAGCGTCATCTAGCGGTAAAAAAGTGAACCCGGACATCAAATTTTTCTCTTCTGACTGTCGGTAATCATCGAACGGGCTTAATTTTATAGCAAAAAATCTGAATTTTTTTGGAGTCGAAAAAACACTAAAATAACGCCAATTTCATGGATTAAACAACTTCTTACCTTACATAATTAATAATTCAACTAATTGACGTGTTTTTATCGCCACCAAACACGAAAAAAAAAAATTTTTTAAAAATTCGGTTTTTTAGATTTTCTGGCCACAGATTAAGAGCTACAGAAAATTTTACTTAACATAATTTGTAGAAAATTTAATTCCCGACAATTCAAGAGTAATATTTTTTGAGTAATATTTTTTGATATCACCCTTACTTATCGAGTTATCGTCGAAAAACCGAAATTGATTTCAGTTTTTCCGTGATAACTCGGTAAATACACGAGATATCGCACAATTGTATTTCACATAAATTGTGAGGAATTTAATTCCCTACAAAAAACGATCTATGAAATTTTCTGTAACTATTGAGCCGTAGCTGGAATTTCTAAAAAACTAACTTCAAAAAACATTTTCATTCTTTAAATGTTGATTAATTGTTTAAATTAACTGAAGCAATCAACTGAACCGTCAAGGAGGATTCGAACCCGCGCTGGCAATTTAATCTAATGGACTGTTTTACAGTACTAAGTGTATATAATTTATAAAGAATAACATTTTTCGATATCTCCATTATTTATCGAGATATCGTAAAAAAACTAAAATGACCAATAATAAAAAAAAAAATGGAAAGGTGCGTAAATTACAATTAAATTTTTTTTTGATATTTATTGCTTGATTTAACTGAATAAAAATTTCTCGATTATTACAATTTTTCTTAACTTATCGGGGATTATAATAAACTACGAAATACTGCTGATAATTTTTTTTTTCTTTTTAAAATGATTATTTTTTATTATGTTTTTTTCAACCTCATTCTATGACACACCAAAAATCAAAATCATGACACTATTTTTTTTTTCTTTTCAGATAATCATTCAATTAATATTAAGATCCTTAAATACAAAGACATTGTCTTAAAGTAATTAGGCAATCATTTGTCTTGTTAAATCTAATACATGATGAGCAAAACGTCAAGAAGCAATCGTGCAAAAAAAAAAAAGAAAAACCGACAAATTATGACATAAAAACTTCATTTTTTTTTCTAATTTTTTGTCAAAAATGTTATTCACACAATCACTTCTTGTTCGACATATTTTCGTAAGAAATAAAAAAAAATCGGGTAATTTATTACTATCATATAAGATAGTATTTCTCATTTAAGAAATATTTCTTCGTTAATTTTTTTAACGCACCTGTTTTTTTTTTTTATATATATACAACTATTTGTTGGCATCGATTCCCTCTTATAAAGAGAAAAAAAATATGTATTTAATAAATTGTAACTACTACAAATTTTTTTTTTTTTTTCACCACTATGTACATAAAAATTTCTACGGAAAAATTGGACTCGACTTTGATTAATTTTTTTTTTTTAATTATTACTTATTACTTAATAATTAGATATGGTTGATAAAAGCCAGTATACATACGAGAAATAACATCACAATTTTCCATAGTTTTAAAAATTTGTGATTATCATTTTTGATTAATTCGTGATAATTTGTTTTTTTTTTTTTTTTTTTAATCATCTCCGATTGTCCAATAATACAGGAGTAGCTTCAAGCTAACACGGATAAGCTAAATCGCATGAAGGAGGGGTAAGTGATCGAAGAATACATTTTTTTTTTCTAATAATCTCTAATAATTATGACAGTAAAAAAAAAACTTTTTCAACTGTATCTGGCTTTAAATTACGCAATTCTCGCACTCGCAATAAAAATATATCATCACTACAATAGTATATAATCCTTGACTAGCACAAAAAACGACTGAAAGTCAACGAAAAAACAAAAAATTAATAATTTACATGATTATTTGGGAGAATAATGGTGAATTTCTACTTCACTACATTTTTTTTTTTTTTTTCAAGTACACAATAAAATCTAACAATCCTAAAGGATTTTAGAATTCGCACGGACGATCAATATAATATATATTTGTTTTTCATCCAACTTATTCTCTCTCACTTACTATATATAAATACTTCACACAATGTACTCACGAAACATGTCACGCAAATCACGCATCACACATTCCGAGCACTTGTTTTATATTTTTTTTTTGTATTTTTTTTTTTAAATATGAAAAAGGCTCTTGTGCAATTGCTTATACATTGTATGCCGCATGCCAATATATAGATTATTAGAAAAAGATTATAAAAAAATGATCCCACAGGAATATTTCAAGTCTATTGAAGTGTTTTTTTTTTTTTTTTCGTCCATAAAATGGCAGTGTGCGGCATATAGGGTGCTTTATATATCAAAGCACAGCCAAAAAAACCTGATGCTTTGGCTCGCAACACCCAAAAATTCTCAGTCTTGTGGTAATACTAATTTAATACTTTTTTTTTCACGGTGCATCTAAAAATAAAAACATCTACACTCTACAAGATCCGATTGAGAGGCGGTTACACACTAAATATCCTGTAAACCTTCAGCTTCGTGCGTGTACATTTTTTTTTTTATGTAATAAATGCCTCTATGAGGACACCTAGCAAGCGAAAGCCTTTTTTTTCAAGTGATCATTTTGAATTAAAATAGAAAAAAAATATTTTTTAAACAACACTTCGATGTTTTGATCTGCTCACATGTTTGATAACTTGTTTTTTTTTTTTTTTCAACTGATCAACTTATTGTCCTCGTGATTTACAGGCGAAAATTTGATTGGTAATAAATATATTTGAGATAACAATAAAAATTGACATATGAGCGATATAGTGTGATTTTTTGTTTTGTATAAAACTCATCATTCCTCGGCACAAAAAATTCTTAAAGTAGATAGATATCAATATTTTATAATGATTCATCCAATCACTCATATTGCGTTTGACAGTATACAGTCTTTTATCTGCATACAAATCCATCATCAATTCTCTCTAGGCCATTATTGAAGCTATCGGGAAGCAGTATAAATACCGCATGGAACACTGTATAAAAACTTTTAAAGATAGAAAATTAAAAACAAAATTTTTCGCATCCGCAACAACAAAAAGACGTTATATATATATTTTTGTCAATATTTTATAAACAAATTGATTGAAAATAGTGTTTTTTTTAGTCTGATACCTGAAATAGTTTAAAAAACCGTATTTTTCAACGTTTCATAGAGAAAAAAAAAATTTTTTTTTTTGGTCAAATTTTTGAAAGAGGTACATACATACCCCTGTGGAATTCTGCGATTTTTGTATTTTATTCAGTTTTTTTGTGATAACTCGATAACTATTCGAGATAATGAAAAATGTTATTAGAGATAAAGTGTTGAGGGTTAAATTTGCTACAAAAAATGTTAATTAAATTTTTTTGTATTTTCAATAGTTTTTGAGATATCACGGTTTTTTTTTTTAATTTTGATTTTTTTAAATATCTCAAAAACCAATCGAAATATTCAAAAAATTTATTCTACCTTTTTTGTAGAAAATTGCATGTCTAGTCATTTAACTCTAATGACATTTTTCATTATTTTTCTTAGTTATCGAGTTATCAGCGAAAAACGAAAAAAATCACGAAAACGACGAGATATACAAGAGGTGTAACTACGAAATATCTATAAATGCTATTTTGTAAAATATGGCAGACTGAAAAGAAAAAAAAATCGGATAATTTAATTCAAATATTTGAAGTAAGAACTTCATGAATATTATTTTCATATCAATTATTTTAAAAATAGATTCAATTGATTTAATCAATTATTCAATCAACAAGATAAAAATTTAATTAATGTAGAGTGAGAATCACGATTTCTTTCTTTATCTATTTTTCCAACTTTCCACGCTATTGCAATTATTGTGCGCAATATTTGAATGAAGAAAAAAAATATATATTTACAGCACAAAATAACAGCTGTTAGATGAAAAAACTTTAATCTACAATAAATAATAGTATTATCAATAAATAAAACAGACAAAAACCTACTGAAAGCCACAGATTATTAATATAAATGCATTATGCATAAGAATTAATGCCACGGTAAATTGCTGCGATAATTATCAAATACGACGACTTGGCATGGCAGTAATTACCAGCACGACATTCGCTGATAAATATTAACTTGTTATTATTTTTTTTCTTTTCCCTAGAAGTATTTTATCATTCGTTTTGTATCGCTATTTCATAGTACGGATTACAGGTTTTAAGCTTTTAAGCTTTTCACTTGATTATTAACTGCTCGACGCTGCGCGAAATTTCAGCAATTCAAATTTTATCTCAATGCGTCTTACACACTTTTTTCTTTCGTTTCTCTCATTTGACACTACGCGGTCAATTGCAGTAAGTCCTACTTTCATTTTTTTAATATCCTGCACAAAATCTCTTTGGAAAATAAAGCGCCTATGATGCATTTTCATCTTCAGAATCTTTTTTTTTTTTTTCAATTACATGAACCCTGTGAATATTCAGCTCAGACCTTCGTTTCCGTTTTTTTTTTAAACAAATTAAATATGAAATAATTATCTCAAAAGTCTGTTATATATAAAGTTTCGAAAAAAATTCCCTAGTAATAAAAAATTAAAAAAAAACGAAAACAATTGTCGAAAGTATTGATACATACGTATACAATTTCTATCTCTAGGGCAGGATTCACACTATACAACTATTATAAATTTTATTGAGCGTATTTTAGAAATTGTTAGTCGTTGTAGGAAGTATTTGATTATTGACTGTATTCCCACTATACGCAAGAGACAAATAATCTAGGCCCATTATTTTCCCCGGATAAAAATCGAAAAAACATCATCTCAAAAATTCCGGAAGACTTTCTATCAAGGGGGGATAAAACTGTCAACAGCGTCTAAAACGACACTGATGAATATTCAAACGAATAAAACCGTAGATAAATCCAGACAAAAAAAAAAACTCTAGACAAAAAGATATCTGCGTATAGAGTCTAAACAGTCGCAATCGCCCGAAAAGATGTTGATAAAAATTTTTTTTCCCATCAATTAAAATCTTCAAGTCTCCTATATGGGACAATATAAAAATTGATTAACTGCTTCAATAGCAAATTGATTAATTACAGTAAAGAATTTATAATCAAATTTAACGAGCCACTTACCTCAGGGAAAAGAAAGCGTCCCCGAGAGGGTTGAGGCTGCTCAAATGGCGAACTACTCATGTATCCGGGTGAGGGAGATTCACTTTTCTCCATAACTGGCGTTATATTGGCGTAGTTTGATGGTGTCGTTGTCATGGCACGACCCTGCTCTGTTAGAATACTTCGATCTAATTTATAATATTCCTTTCCGCTGCGTGGCCGTAAAGTTGTTGCCACTGCGCGGCCTCCCAATCTGTTAAAAACATCGATCAAAAAAATTATTTCTTGCAAAAAAAGATATAAATAAGTAAAAAAATACGAATCCACTTGAAAAAACACACACCTGAGACTATCGGGGGTATCAGAGGACGAGTGCGATGACAGCGATAATGTTTCAATGTAATCAGACATATCTGAAGTGCCACTACTAGTGCTTCTCGAGTCGATGTAGGGTGTGCCAGAGGTTTCCCCGGGACTACTAAATCCCTTTGAGCCCTTGGGCAAGCACGTGGGTATATCCCCCTCGGCTGACGACGATTTTGTCGGTATTTTTATTTTTTGAAACTGAAAAGATAATTCCCGAAGTGGATCACTGGATTTCGACTTGCGTGGCAGACTAGAGTGATAGCAGACGGGCGGAGGGCTTTTACGGCAGACAGTCAGTATATTTTGCTTCTTTGACGAGGCAATAGGCACCAAAGAATACTCATACTCGACAAACTCGGCGTTGCGATGAGTGAGCGAGCCCGTAGACACGCCGGAATCATTGCTGCTCGATGAGTCTCGATTGTGTCCCTTTGACGGCACCGATGATGAACGTCGTATTTTAATGGCAAACGGCTGATTGCCAAGACTACTTGACTCTTCACAGTCACGATTAACTTTAGGATCCGAGTTGACAACGCATGCCGCACGTTCTTTATTTATCAGCGGCAATTTATTAGTCTCGCTGGAACATTTGTGAATAGAAATTGCTGTAAAATCTGCACTCGTGTCCTCAAGATAGTGCGCAGATTCAGCGGAATATGATCGTTTTCTCCACAACATTTCTAAACTTGTGGCGTCAATGCTGTGTGAAGGATCGATTAAACGTCGTCTGAGGTAGGGGCTTGATAGCATGGCCGATCCGGGAATTCGCAATTCCGAATCCGAGCGCTTTCTACAAACTTCGATCGATGATGAGCCAAAGAGAGTTGGATTACTTGAGCTCTTAGTTCCGCCGCGAATACGCGAAATGACCTCCTTCGAGCAGGCATTGTGAATGGGTTGCATGGCCAAGTATCCGGCCACAGGTTTGTTGCTTGGCTGCTTTTCCGGATCCATCAGTAGATAATCTGTCGTGCTGTCTTTCACGTGGCCACACTTAATGCACACAGTCTCATCGCTGCAGATCTTTTCCTCCACCTGCTCCTCCTTCGTATCATTCAGTTCGTCTGCAATCACTTTAATCTCCTCCTGTGAAATACCCGCTCGTGTGATAACATCGCGACTGTTTTCATAGTGTTCCAGTGATTCGGTAAAATCAATATTAACATAATTGGCGCGTTTTGATTCGGGTTGCGTGTCGATAACCGGTTCAACGTTTTCATAGTTATTCATGGCTGCCGACTTTGCTGCCGAGTAATCAGTTTCATCCTTAATGCTGCTACTACTGCTACTGCTGCTGCTACTATTGCAATCGTGTAAATGGCCATTTTCAAGCGTCAATTGACCTCGACCAGTGCCCGGATAAATTGCCAATTCTCCACCGCTGGCATTGACAACCGGCATTCTTCCCTCGCCCGACAATTTCATCGGGTGTACTGTAACACTCGGCTCAATTCCAGCACCACGACGACAGTAGGGCAGTACAAAGCCAGCCCAACTCATGACATTGTGACAGGGACAGCCCGAGGAACGAGGCGATTGAACCGGCAACTTTGCCGGGCAGCCACACTGCTGCATCATCACAGCTTGTGGCGCATGAGGTGTGTCGTAGTTGGGATAATTTTTCGGCAGTGCAAGGCACTCCTTGATTTTACGTGGAGTATCGTAGTATGAGTCGGCCTGCGCCACAGGCGGTTCCAGCGACATGTGATGCGCCAAAATAGTCTTTGGTATGTCATAATTCTCGTAGGGTCCACTCTTAACTCGTGACATTTGTTTGCAGGTACACACCTGCTCTGTCGGCAGTGGCATCGGCGGTTTTTTCGGCTTTTTACCCGCGGCCGAGGGTTTTTGCGGGCGTGGTGGGAGCGCAATTGGACTCGGTACTGGGCTCTGCTCAGATTCACCGGCCGGCGACGTCTTTGACGTGCCACAACTCGCCGTCATATCGGCATTTTGCGATGCCGAGTAGTCACTGTCGTGGCTGGATGTGCTGTATGACGATAAGGAGAGTCTGTCGAAGGCGCGTGGCTGCGCGTGGCAGGCTAGATTGTTTGTCTGATTAGCAGGCCTCGTATTTTGTCCGGCAACCATGGCTGATGGCTTGGAAATTGCGCCTAGCTTGCTGATGCAGCTGGCACATCGCTCCAAACCAGACGTCTGTCGTGGCAGTGATGTAGTCCACTGCTGCTGGTCTGTTAGCTCCGATATGGAGCCCGTTTCACGGCTGTAATCACCGTCCAACTCGTCTGGCGGCCGGCTCTCGGTTGACGACCACGGCGAAATTGTTTCAATCTTGTCAAATTGTGTGTTGTAAGAGGCAGTGTAGACGCTGGATGGAAAAAAATCACTGGTTCGCGTATCAGATCGGAAAAATTGACGACGCGGGCTGTCCTGGACCGATAGCTCGCGCCCCAATGGCCTCTTTCGGGACGCCAACTCGCCCTCGGCTGCCAGCTGCAGAGTCTTAACGATATCGTTACCCTGATCCGTTATGAGCACGTGCAAGCCCTCGCCGCGACCGCATCTCGAGCCACCTTCAAAACAAAATCTCCCCTCCACCACGCCATAACGCCGTAGATGGGCTATTTCCCAAACACCCACGAGCCTGGGCGGCACGCCAACTGTGATACAAAAACGACGATCTTGAATGTGCAAATGTGCCGGGCCATTGGCAACTTTTGCTTTAGATGGTGCGCTTGATATTATGATTAAAAATTGTTGATCTGCAAGGCAAATTTAATTTCATCAGCCATCTGTTGTATTATTTATAGTTATTTTATACTGCGAGATATATATTGTAATGAATTAATTTTAAAAAAATATATATTTTTTCATACCTTCACCCAAGTTTGTCGATATTTTCACCTGCCACTGGATCAAACGCTCTCGTGTATCAAATGCCAAAACAACTATGAGGTCTTGGCAAATAATTGCGATGGTATTTGACTCTTTATCGAGTGTAAAGCCACTCTCAATCCCCAGAAAATGCTGCAGGCTTAACGACGCTTTGGTTTGGCCTTGCTTGTATCTATCTTTGCTGTCGCCATATAGCTGCAGGTGTACACAGTCTGCAATGACAAAAAATTCCCACTCGTATTTTTTTTATCGTATTATTTTTTTTTTTTTTTGAACAGGGAGGGACACATATAATAAACTCGTTAGTGGCCACAGAATTAGTGTAATAAGAAACTAGTTGTGGTGTTGAATATACAGCAGATGTCGTGTGTTTCTTAAAAAATTTTCCTTTGCATTTAAATATAAGTATATATAGTACTGTACGTGTGTCCCTCGCACACCGCTACTAGTCGTGGGCTATTGGAACAGATGTGTGTTCATCTAAAAAGGTCCAAAGAGGGATTTTGTCACAGCGATAATTCATGAGTTTGAAGGGTGTCTGAACGCGCGGTTATATGCATGAAACCTATATTTGAGCTCAAAAATAGACATTTCCGTCTCATCCTCATCAACTAGAAGTTTTTATAGACTTGGAAATAAAGCGACGACTAATAATGACGAAGAGTTCTGCGTCAAAAGGGGGACGTTTTTCAAGAATTAACAAGCCACACGCAGTCTCTCTCGCGCCCCATTGTGTCGCGCAAATCATATTACAACAGATGCTTATAAAATACAATGTACGTTATGTATATATTCATGACAAAAAAAAATTACCTGCGACTGGAGACAATTTCCGCATTACGCACCATCGTGATTTCCACTGGAAGAAAACAAATTGAAAATGATTTATACAGTGAATGGATGAATTATTAATAAAGGGACGATTATTAGAGGGAAGAAATGACAATCAATAATTCAGATAGAGGGTACAGTGCGTATTTATCGATCGTGATGGGTTTGCGACACATAAATCTCAAACATTTCAGCGGACAATAAGAATGCCGATGCAATGCGGAAGAGTGTGAATGAAATCTGGAGAGTGTAATCGCGCATCTGCCCGCGCGAACGGCGTCGCAGCCGGCTTTCTTGCTGTTATTATTATTATTAACCAAGTAGCCAAGGAGATTATCGTCTGTGTCATTGATTCCTCTTGATGACAATAACATTGTTGACGGGCGCCGCGCGACCGGCGACGTGGAAATTCAAGTGCCAATCATCAATAGAAAATATAAATCATATTCTTACCTTCTTGCCATCGCGAAATTTTACATTTCCCTCGATAATACAATTGTTATCCACCATTGTAGCAATTCACATCTATCAGGAGCATATGTTTTGATCATAACTGCACACCCACTTTACACTTTAACAGCCATGTCCTTGCTCGACATTTTTAAAACGCGTTGATCATCTGATTACACGGCATTTCAATCGAAATCCTGACACTACTCATTTATCACTCACACTCCGAAATCAGCAGGGATATATTTATTAGCTCACAAGCATCCATCTTGACTTACTGTACTGCCGTAATCGACTGAAAGTCATCGGAATCGCTTGCTCGTGCCTGCGCTCGCCGAGTGTGATATAAAACCTGGGAGTCCTGCATTTTACGAGAAGGGAAACTCTACATCACAATCAACGCCATGTTGGCCATCTCGCGGCCATCTTGAAAGTACGGCGGTAAATTCAAATAAATGGCCACTTGAAAATTTCAAAATGGCTGAAATTTTTGAATTATTTTTTTATTATCAATAAGAATAGGAAAAAATACATTTTTTATTTATATTGATCATGCTTATGCGTGATAAATAATTATAGGAATGATTGTTTTTGATAATTATGCGCGAGGAGGGGGGCAAAGCAATATGCCTTCCGCACTGCAGCCACCACAACCGCGGGCACATCTGGATCGTGGCACACCTGAGGAAATCACACAGCGACAAAGTGCAAGAGAATTTTTTTTATCTCCAAATCATAAAGAATGCTTCAATGTTTTGACATTTTTCAATTGACATGAGGAGTAATTGTAGTTATTGTGATTAATTTGTACAAGTGAAAGTCAATCTTTCGCACGACAATGGGTACAGAGGATGACATAAGTTGGTTCCACGGTAAATTGTCAAGAGAGGCAGCGGAAAATCTTCTGAAAAATGGTAGGCCCGTTGTTCTAAATTACTTTAATTTTCTATTCAATGACGTGTGCTATGCTTTGCGTCAGTACAGCACCTTTTTCAGCATTAACATTTATCTCGTGGACCTTGCAGACAACTACGAGGACGGTACGTTTCTCGTGAGAGAAAGCAATTCTTCAACTGGCGACTACGTTCTATCGGTTCTTTATGATAGTGAGGTCATTCACTATCAAATTCGAAAACACGGCGAGGACGCATTCTTTTCCATTGGTTTGTATTTGGTTCATTGTCCCACACAGTTGTGTTGATTTAACCTCGAACTCGCGCGTTTCTTTCAGACGATGACACGACAATTCACGGGCTGGACACACTAATAGAGTACTATCAGGAAGAGAATCGTGGCTTGGATATTAATTTAAAGACACCGTGTAAAGGAGGACCTCCTCCACACGATACCCGACGACATGGGACTACAAATCTGCTGCATCGGGCCACCAAAGAGGTTCATTAATCAACGCCCAGAGCATTTAATTAACTGCCTAGGTGCTCACGGAGTTATTTGTGATTCTAGGGAAATTACACGATAGTATCTGAGCTGCTAAAGTGTGGCTATCGGAGCCTGGATGCGAAAAATCAGCTGGGACAAACGGCTGTTCACTTGGCGGCAAAAGACGGCATTGACGACATCCTCCGGAAGCTCATCGAGAGTAAAGCCAGTGTAAATTGCCGAGACACAGCTGGCAATACTCCACTTCACGTAAGTTTCTCGTTCTTATTTATGGTCTGCTGTTTGTGTGTGGGTAAAATTCATAATTATTGTGTCCGACAAGCAGCAGGATTTACAAAGGTAATAGAGAAAAAATTACGATTTTGTGGTGTTTAGTTAATTTAAAATGGATCTAACTGCAGTGGCTAACTCCTGAGTGCATTTACAATTCATTTCAGTATGCATGTCAGAGTAACTTACCCAATACTGCGCGAATTCTCGTCATGGGAGGTGCAAACGTTCAAGCACGACACACAGAGACAGGTAAAGGATACTTTCTTACCTCCGGCAACTGCCAAACGTTTAAGAATGAGGATTAAAAATTTTTTTACGACGCTGTGTAATTGAGAATAATTGTTTTTGCTTGCTTGAAGGAATGGTGCCGCTCCACGAAGCTGCCAGCGCTGGGCACAGTCAGGTGATACAGGTCCTGTTGACCATGAATGCTCCAGTCCACCCGAGAACCGTTGCCGGCGATACGCCGATCGATCTTGCTCGGCGAAATGGCCACACGGAATGTGTAAAATTGCTACGTGCGTATCAAATTACTTGCTTCTCAATTAACTGATAATAATACATATCTGCCTCGGCACAGGTAACTACAAAATGCCCGTTTCAAAGGAGAAACGAGCCAATTGGTATCACGGAACATTAGATCGCGCGGAAGCCATTGCCTTGCTGCACAAAAATGGAGACAAGGATGGGAGTTTTCTTGTTCGATTTAGCGATCGTCGAGGCGGCACTTATGTTCTCACAGTCATGTACCACCATCAGGACTATCATTTCATGATTCAGCGCGAGGTAAGAGTTTCCCGAGCATCACAGACTGCCGATAGATCTCATGATATTTTTTTTACTTCAGAATGATTACCTCTTTATCGATAACGGACCGTATCTGGCATCACTCGAGCAAGTAGTGGAGCACTATCGATGCATGCCCGATGGTCTTCCGGGACCGCTCGTTCACCCTATCCCACCGGAACCGCGGCCGCCCGTGCCCGAGATGCCGCCCTCGATCTTCAATGGTGTAAGCCATCATTCTGCTCTGTTAAACGGCAATTCGGGAGAAAAATATTGAATGAAAATTTATTTAAATGCAGAATACCTTGACGCGAAGAAGCGGCGTTGCTTCGAGAAATGCAACTACACATGTGGCATCAGAATCCACGGCTCATCAGTCATATTTTCAAAATCTTGCCTTTCAAATGGACATCAAACCCAGCACGGTTGAGGTAGCCGTCGAGCCACGTCGTGCGTCTGTCGACACGAATTATAATTCCGACTCGACAATTTCCCGCACACACGGTAGGTCTCCGACACGCTCGGTGATCAGTCTCTTGAATCTCACATTAAATGAAATTAATGGGAGGTGATTAATCACCGTAGATTTTATTGCTGGCGAGAATTTAATCCTGCGAGAGGTGCTTGGCGAGGGGGAATTCGGTGCTGTATATGAGGGAACATATCAGACTCCATCTGGAACTTTAGAACCTGTAGCAATAAAGACTCTGCGAGATTCGCATAATAATGTCACGAGAGATGAATTCTTACGCGAAGCACGAATTATGATGAATTTAAATCATCATTGCATTGTAAAACTCGTTGGATTCTCCGAGGGACCTCCGCTATTGATGGTAAATTTTGATTAATTATTTAAGAATATTTTCAACTGTCTTGGGCTTTTTTTAGGTTCAAGAATTGGTGCGTTTGGGATCAATGCTTGCATATCTTCTCGAATTTTCCGATCGAATTAATCCGAATTATGAATTGAAGCTCTGGGCATCACAAATTGCTTGTGGAATGAAGTATCTCGAGGAATTGCGACTCGTTCATCGAGATTTAGCTGCGAGAAATATTCTTCTTGCTTCGAAACATCAGGCGAAAATAAGTGACTTTGGATTGTCGAGGTCATTTGGCTCGAATGATTATTACCGCGCCACTCGGGGAGGAAAGTGGCCTATAAAGTGGTACGCCCCAGAATCCTACAATTACGGAACGTTTTCACATGCAAGTGACGTTTGGAGCTTCGGTGTGACCCTTTGGGAGATGTATAGCTTTGGGGATCAGCCGTATGGTGATAGAAAAGGCGTTGATGTGAGTCTAAATTGTCCTCGTATTATTCTGTAGACTATAAAATTATTTTTTTCAAACAGGTGATTCAGCTGATTGACAAGGGAGAACGTCTGTCAAAGCCCGAAGAGTGCCCAGATAATATTTACAGTGTCATGAATGATTGTTGGTCATATGACGCGAAAGATCGACCGACTTTTAGTCAACTCTTTGAAATTTTTAGCAACGATCCAGTATACACTAATATGAAGGATCTCATAGCATCAATGGATATCAGCTAATGAGATTTTTTTCAATGGAAAATTCCAGTTGACTCTCAGGCCATTTTCTTTCAACTTTCCAAGGTGAAATGCAATTTTTTTAATTGCTCGCGCATTCTTTCATCGATTTTATTGCTCTGATATTAATTAAAAATAGATTAAAGAGGTGAATTAAATGTTGGCGAGTGTTTGAACACATTCCAAATGAATTTCAGATTTTTATGTTGACAAAAAAATACGCAAAATTAAGGTCTCGTGTGTTCTGTGCCATTTTCTTCCACTTGATGTTCATTATTACTCGTGTGTATATAATGAGATCCGGATGAGTTTAAGTGTTAATAAAGAGAAACGGAGCAATGAAAAAGACAGTGACAAATTTTATTTATCATCATCATCGCTTTGTTCGAACTAGAAAACACAATTTTTTATTTTATTCTCTGTCTTAAGGATAATCATTCCAATCATTTATCTAGGTGTCAATATTAATTTCCTCAATTAAAATCAAATAAGGAACTGAATTATCTCTCCGAAGTAGTCTTTTTTTTTCTAATCAATGTACAATTAATTTGCACAAAGTCGTCAAGGATTTTCGTGACGTTTTTTTCTTTTTTTTCATACGGAAATACACTGGTTAATCTTGACATAACATCGATTTTCCACTTTATCTGTATAGAAATTGAAGTATTTAAATATTTTACAGGCTTCACTGAATTTATATTGAAACTGTTATATATTTAAAAATGTATATATTATCGTAAAATCCTGGAAATTTGACTAATTTAACGTCATAACTGACCTGAACAATGAATAAATGACTGTAAAATATTGTTTAAAAGTATTTTTTTGTTTTTTTTCAACTTATTAAATATTATATCTTTTATGAAAAATTTCTCGGTTTCTAACGGAACACGAGATATTTATTAATCCTCACTGATTGCATCCTACGACGCGTACAAAGACCTCATAGCCAAGGCCTCGAAGGGCCTGGAATTTTATCGCTCGAGGTCAACCTGACAAAGCTACTTCAGAGGGTGAAGAGCACTTGTCGCGTACAGGGGGGAGGAACGAGAGCAAATACTCGCGCGAAATGGCAGAGATACTGACTTGAAAGCGATGCCAACACCCGAAAAGAAGGCAGGCTCTGGCATGAAACTGCGGGATCACCTGGCCAATAGATTAAAAACTAACCCGAACTTTCCATCAACTTACACCGAGAAGCAGAATATTCCTGTCGCGCCAGTGCAGCCAAATGCACACGCTGCTATTAAACAATATCCTCGCCGCTGGTGCCCCAAATTCTTCTAGTGGATAAAGTGTTGAAGGACTAATTCATCGAGCCCAGATATTCCCGAGTCATCGGCAGACAAGTGTGATGACTCGGCGTCTTCGGAATAACTTCGGAATAACAGTGTATTATTTGATAATTTCTTAATCGTGATATGGAAAAATTTGTACAGACGCTGGTTTAGTTACATGCCTAAAAATGGATTATTATTGTATCAATATTAAACTGTTACTCAATGAATTTATAATTTTACAACTGTCTATTAAATTCATACAAATTTGAAATGTTTACGCGGCTTTTCCCCCGAATGCATTATGTATTATTATATATTGTGTTAATAATTGTTGTTGTTGTTTATGTAATTGTTTTACTTTTGCTTCCCAAGCTTAACGTTGCGTTTTTTAACATGCTTCTTCAATTTATTTTTTCGTTTGTCAGCTTGTGCTTGTTTAACTTCTTTCTTTCTTGCCTGAAATAAACAAATGAATAAATAAAATATTACATTTAAATTATTGAATAATATTTGTAATGATTCTTACTTTTCTTTCGTCAGCTGTTTCATTTTTCGGGCGAGAAGCATTGACAAACTTGCTTGAATCTGTATTTTCCTCTTCGTCGTCATCGTCATCAGATACATCGAAATCTTCACTGGAGTTTTCATCACTTGATGATTTATTATTTCTATTCGCAAGAATTTCCGGCACATCGGCAGTCTTACGATTGACCTTCAGTCCAACAAGAGTCTTGAAAATTAAATCATTCTTGCCGGCTTTTGCCAGAGAAATATCACGCTTAATGTCATCAACTTGCATGAGGTTCTGCGGTATATAAGCCTGCTTAAAAACTTCCTTTTCAATTTCCTTCGCAGGATTAATTTCTCGAGTGGCATTTATTGAAGACCTCTCAGACGCCGCGTCCAAGTAAGCATTCATATTTTCCGCGGTGACCGTGGAATCCGTAACAAAATTAAACAACTCTTGAACGTCCATAACAGCAACTTGATTCTTCTCGAAAAACTTGGTGATATTGTCACAATCAATGCGCAGAAAATGGAGAGCCATTGGATGATCATGTTTCACAGCTTGCGAGACATCAATCACCACAATTGCTTCATCGTGATACAGAAGATTGTACTCACTTAAGTCCGAGTGAACCAGTTGTGCTTTGTTGTACATTCGCCACATAATCTCCATACATTCCCTGTAGAGTTTTCGTGACTTCGAGTACGTGAGTGCCACATCTTTTAATTTAGGCGCAGGCCAACCCTTGGTTCCGAAAAAATCCATGAGAAGCACATGTACACGACAAGACATTAGCCTTGTTCAGCTCCTCCCCGACGACGCGCTTTCCCATGAGAAGGTTCATGTAATGAAGTCTTCCAGCTTCACGCAAAAAGAGCTCTTGGCCTTGAGGATGAGAGTAGTCAAGACGACCATCACGTTTAGAGGCTCGACAATGTGGAGGTCTATGTTGCTCGGAGTCCAAAACATCTTCTTTGTCGCATGACATAAGGCTGGGGATGACACAGGGCTTCCGGGCATGGCAACATTTCTCCACACGCTTCCACAATGTGGTAATAAACACCCTGATAGGTGCACTCAGCGGCAGCCCCTCTGCAGCCCGACACCT
The DNA here is from genome assembly GCA_002156465.1 of Macrocentrus cingulum. Lineage (NCBI taxonomy): Eukaryota > Metazoa > Arthropoda > Insecta > Hymenoptera > Braconidae > Macrocentrus > Macrocentrus cingulum. The sequence goes on from MVJL01003680.1 coordinate 60,045, forward strand.
AGCTCACCTCAGGTTTCCCCTGCTGTCAGTCGAGACTGCAGTCCAGCCGGCAGTTCTGCTCGCTCTGTCTCATCCCAGGCAACGTACTGGAGAGATCTGACCGACCAGTACGAGGGATTGCTCGAGCAATGTCAGAAGGACATGGACGAGTTGGCTGGTAACCTGAACAGGTCCCTAGCCAAGACATTAGCCTTGTTCAGCTCCTCCCCGACGACGCGCTTTCCCATGAGAAGGTTCATGTAATGAAGTTGTCCAGCTTCACCCAAAAAGCTCATAGCCTTGAGGATTGGAATTAAAAGCAATCTCCCGGAACTGGATTACATCTTGAGTGTTGTAAACAAGAACACCATAGCCGTTTTACTCTACGGTCCCAGTGGCCGTGGAAAATCTACAACCTTGAGTGGCCGTTCAGGGAACCCGACAGGGATTATCCACAAGGTGGTGGCAGGCGCAAGAATAGCAACCAATCGGTAATGTGCGATTTGGTCTCCAAATTCAAAGGTAAACGTCCTGCACGATAGTTGGCTTAAAAGTATACAAAAGTTGGATGAATTATGTCAAGTTTAAATGTGCGTACCACACGGCTGTGACACTTTTGTACCAAGGACTGGCTTCGGAGGAGCAGCAAAAGATGGGAGAACGTGTGGCGTTTTACAATGTTGCTCTGGCTTCCCTCAACAATGCTCGAAGCTTCACACGGGTGTCAAAAGCTCCGAAGGCATCACTGGAATAGCGAGTGAAAAGGAAGCCATTGAAGAGGCACTAGTTTTCACGAATGACGTGATTGAGAACATTATGACAAAGTTGTCTACTACGTACGGAGATGTTGAGACGATGCTGAAAGACATTGACAATCTTTTGACCGATGAGGAGCAGAAAGAAAAGCAGTATGCAAACGGCCACCGTCGATTGTCGCAACAGATCTCACGAGAGAGGCGAAAAAGTACGAGGAAGCGCACGAAAAAGCTTCCGAAAGTAATCAAGCACTTCACAGAGTTATGAACCTGTATTTAAACAATCTGCGAATCCTCTCTCAACCTTTAGACAAGCTGACCATGAGTGTGCTTTCCTTCAGTCGCACGGGAAAGTCCGAGAGTGAAATAAACAAGCAAAACATCCGAGAATTAAAGAGAGTTCTGGCTAAAGACGCGTATGCTTTCTTAAAAATACTCAAGACTCTGTGTAAACACCTCTGTGTGACTGCAATGAAAACTCGACATTTTTCCCTTACAATTGTTCAAAATTAACGCAGAATTTATTTATAATTATTATAATATTTTTCTTTATCGTTTGTCTAATGAGTAAAAGACTGTGCCAGTTAAATTGAGGACAAAGATTACAAAAGCGTGATGTAGTACACGCGGTAAAAACTCAACGCAAGCATTTGGTAAGCGTTACGAGGCAAATTCCACACAGCAAGTCAACAATATTATCGGTAAACTACGGTAAAATAATGAAAGCCAACGTGTGTTAGCACTTTGGCAATTGTACAGAGTAATTATCTGCTAGTGTGTTGAATAGACGTGGACAAATAAATGTTTATTGAGGGACATATTACGACCGTGACAAATGTATAAAAGGAATATATGACTTGTAATTTACATCAATATCTCTTTATGTACAAATTATATACAGAGAGGACCAAGCTAAAGGCATATGCCTACATTTTTTAAATATATTCTTCGTATTTTATTTTACTTTTTTGTTTTATTATTTAACCTCATCGTAACAATTTCAAACCAAGCTAAAGGCATATGCCTACATTTTTTAAATATATTCTTCGTATTTTATTTTACTTTTTTGTTTTATTATTTAACCTCATCGTAACAATTTCATGTTTTTTTTATTTTGGTTGAAATATATTCAATTAAATATTAAAATGCAAAATATCCAATTTCATGTTTTTTTTATTTTGGTTGAAATATATTCAATTAAATATTAAAATGCAAAATATCCAGAGAAATATTTCTTTATTTTTTTATTGATGATGATGATGATGATGATGATGATAATGTGAAAAAATTGTCAATGATGAGCACTCAAATAACCATAAATATTTTTTACTTTTTTTTTTCTTTTTTATTAATAGTAATCGAGTAATAAAAAATAAATAATAAGGGAATTTAAATCTTTATATACATAATCGACCCCTGCATTAATTTTTTTTCTGGTTATTTTCAAGATTTTATAGTCTCGATTAATATTTTTTATAATAATCCAAAGGTCAAATATGATTTCAAAGAATATTAAGAATCATTTTTAATTTATCTCAAATAATCTTTGTCTGTTTTTTTTTTAAATACAGAAAAAAAATACTTTAAATTTTGAAAACGAAAAGAAACAAAAAAAAAATCATTCACCCTAAATTCACTCAATTTCCAGTACAATTCCCACCTTGAGACCAGAATATATATCTATATATCTTTTGAAATAGTAGCGTGTATTTGCATGGCGAGAAGAATCTAATTAACATCTAAAATAACCAACTGAACTTATCTAAGAGCCTTGTTCTGCCACATATCTCGCAGCCATAATCTACAAATTCCCTGAATATGGATCACCCGACAATCTTCGAGGCAGAGGAACCAGCAAAGAAGGCAGGGCGAGAATAATAAGAGGCAAAAAAGATCTTTACAAGCACCGAACAGGACGGAATCAAACTTGTCCACCAACATCTGCCTGATATCTGAGCGTGAGATACTCAGCAGCCTGAGTCATGCGTTTGATACTGCGATGGAGGCCGTGTAGGTGGCGTTTAAAGTTTTCTGCAGCAAGATTGACAAGTTGATCATTGACAGACTCTTCGCTCTCCATTCCCGAGTCGTTTTCATTGCCAATATCGGACTCGCAGTCGCTGGAGCTCGAGCTAGAGATGAGTGAGGAGGCGCTCTGCATGCTCTGCATGCTCGTCGTGCTGGGACAGCGAGCGTGACCGAGCCTGACACCCTCACCGGTCGCGGCCACGGCGCGAGTCTTGGCTGGAGGACAGTCCTCGCGCTCCTTGTCGTCCTGGACTTCGTCGGTAGACTTTGGTGACCACAGCAGCTCCACCTTCATCTGGGTAACAATCTGATAGAGCCGATACAGATCGGTGTTTGGCATCGTGTCCTTGATCGTGCTCTTGCCCTTCTGACACACCGTGTCGCTCGCGTCACCCACCGCCAGGTCCAGCAGCCGCGACGGCACCATTATCGTGTCCTTCATCTCGTTCACAGACTTGACGAACGTTTCCATGCTGTTGAGAATGCTTGCGTTGCTAAACTCCGGCTCCTCGTGCCGGGCAATCTTGCGCAAGCTCGTTCTGAAAAATAAAATAGTCGTTAGAAATGACAGCGGAATGTTGGAAGATGAGTAATATCAATATATAATGCATCATCCACCATTGCATCTTGCAATATGTGACTTTGATAAGATTGTTTAATTGTTCAACCATGATTTATTATTCATATGATGGTTTTATCTAATATTTGATTATAAATAACACTACAATCAATTGTGAAATGTGTCAAAGTCTTGCAACAATTTTTATCTTCTCATTTTTCATTTAATTAATACATTTGGTAAAGATAAAAAAAAAATTTTTTTTTTTGGAAAATTTTCGAAAGGATAAGATCCCTTGGTTATCTCGCAATATAGATAATTTTTATAGTTTTTTGACGATAACTCGATAAATACGAGAGATAGCGAAAAATTTTATATAAATAAAAAAATTTGGGGTTAAATTTTCTACAAAAAATGTTCAATACATTTTTTTTATATCTAGCTTCATTTTTGAGATATTGTCATTTTTTGAAAATTCTTAGTTTTCAAAATATCTCGAAAACAAAGTGAAATATTGAAAAAATTTATTCTATATTTTTTGTAGATAATTGAATGCCCAATGATTTTAGTCTAATGATATTTTTCGTTATTTCGCTTAGTTACTGAGTTATCACCAAAAAATCAAAAAAATTACGAAAACAGTCTGATCTTCAAGGGTGTACCCCTTTGAAAATTTGACAAAAAAAAATAAATTTTTTTTTTTCTTGATCAAACATTAGAAAATTCAGTTTTCAAATTAATTCAACTTATAACAACAGAAAATAATCATTTCTAGCTTTAGTAACGATGTATTGTGACATTTATGACGTTATGTTGTTGATCTAAGGGTTCTATCACAACACTACGAATTAAAACAAAGATATCTCAATGTTTCAACAAATTGAGCACGATTGTTTGATACGAAACGATGCTAAAATCATAGAAGTAATAAATCTGATATCATTGAAATATTATCAGATAAATATTATCGGAAATTCAATTGTAAAAATCATCTCAGCATAAAAATTAAAAACAACCTTAAAATCCAAGCATTTTCACAAATAAATAATGGTCACATAAATTTTCTTAACAATTTATAGAATGTCATAATCCACATTGAAGTGGAATAACCCAGTGATCGAGTGAATAGACCTGGAAAAACCCTCAGCAAACTGGAATTACGTATTGGCCATCTGCCAACAGCAGCAGCCAGAGAGGAAGAAAGGAGCACGTTCTTTCATAGGAGAAGCAATTTACTGAAGATGCTTGTTCCATACACGGAATGTCGTTACCTCGAAAAGTAGTACAACCTCGACTCATCCGATTGCTCAATATAATCGTCAACATATCCGTACAGCAAGTTCATTACATTCCGTAATTTTTGTTTATACCATCTGTCCAAAGGTTAAACAAAATAACAGACAATTGATCCTTGAGTATGACCTGAAATGATTTCACAAATCAATTCAAAGAATATCTTAAATTTCCTATCAACAATAGTAATTATAAAAGCCAAACAACTATGATAAATTTTTTAAATGAATATTTATACTAAAGAGTACATTGAATATATACTCTGATATGAATATTGACCTGTGTTTTTTTTATTCAATATTATTCTCATTGTTTGTTAATACTATTTAATTTTTTTCTTTTGCATGTTAGTGGCTTCCGCAACACCTTTGACCGTTGTTTTTTTTTTTTTACGTCTTTTCAAGAGTAACTCACGCGGGAGTAAGTATGACGTCAAAAGTGACAAAACACTCAGTCATTCTTTGAATGAATATGATTTTTAATATTTAAACAATATAAAAATTTAAATTGCAAATGTTAGAGTGACTTAAAAATCTTAGAAATATTATTTTTTTGACTATCGAATTTTCAGGTTATGTTTCTGAAATATTTGCCTTTCACTTTTCCCCACACATGAACACATATATTTATAACACAACTGACGATATATATGCGTTGCAATTATTTTTCGTACAACGTTCGCATTCCAAGAAGCATTGTGGATGTCCTTGTGGCAAAATTCAAGAGAAAATCTCCATCAAGAGCAGGCGTAAAGAGTATTCTTAGAAGGTTCTTACACTATTTGGCATCATTCGAGCATGATAAATAGACGAAATCGAGGGTAATATTAAATTTTTAACATATGCATGATGTCTGAAACTGTGAAAATTAACGGTGATATCAACCTGCGTTCATCGTTTCAGAGATAACCTCTTTCAAAAACCAGATCGACTGTCTCTCACCAATCTGGATCACACTGGACAAGCATGAGAGGTACTTCATGCTCTCACAACACTTTTCAATGACACAATCGGCCAAAGTTCACTTGTGTTATCGATTAAGGCCACTGCACTCGGCTCACTTATCAAACCAGAAATGGAAACAATCAATATTATGTGTGTTTTCAATCGATAAATCTGTCCAAATGCATTTTATTGTCATAGTGTTTGACCAACCTTCGAAACTTGATGTGAGGCAAGTCAAACTTGTGGCGCAATATATGCAGGAATGCACACACAGATGACGACCTATTACATCAAACTCTTGTCAAAATAATCGATACAATTATTTCTAAAGGTTGTTATAAAATTTTTATCATCTTTCAGGTCGATTAATCGTGTGTTTCGTATGAATTTGTTAGTTGTAAGGTCAAGGAATTGTTGGGTATAGATATAATAACGTTTAATAAGTGTCAAAGTGTTTTTTTTTCCACGGATAAAAATCAATTCCGCAACAATGACTCATTTAAAAGACCTTTTGATGGATTTCTACGATGATGGGGTCGTTAACATTTTCAGATATTTATAGAATTAAATTGTTAAAAATGGAATATATTAATTTTTGTGTGGTTGTTCAAGGCGGATAGAGTTGTCTGCCTTGAATATAAAAATCACGAGTAAACTCGATTTGTTTTTTCTTTGGTTGACTAAAAGTTTCGACAGCATCACGTTTTTTTTTTAATACGACGACGAGTTATATACACACAAAGTTGGTGAAAAAACGCAGAGAGCATCAGATTGCGTATAGTTGAATAAACGAGAACGTTTTCCAGTGGTGTGATGACCTTGTCAAATGCGGAACTGCGTCTTCAAGGATTGCATCAACCGCCTCTACTCCATCAGACACAAAGAGACTAAGAATGGACTCTGATCGAATTTATTCTGTGCCATTCGAGAGTGACGACGACGACGACGTGTCTCGACCGCAAATTAAGTGATTCAGAGACTTAAAAAAACCCACGTGTTCACAAGAATTTTTGATAATATAACGAAAAATTACAGAAGTTGATCCAAATGATGTTTCTTGGATCTACAGACATAACAGATGTAAAAACAACTCATAAAGTTATAGAAAATGTCGAGTTTATTAAAAAAAAAAAAAAAAATTTTATTAACTGCAATTGATGGCAAGTTATTTTGTGAGTGTTTCAAATGAGTCATAGGTACTTCCCAAAGAAAAAAAATTTCGGATTCATCAAAATAAATTTTTATTGTTGATAAAAACAATTTTTTTATTTACTATAATTGATGGCAAGTTATTTTTTGATTGACAGGTACTTCCCAGTATTTAAAACCATATCGAGAAGGGTAAAAAAATTTTGAACATCCTGAATAAGCGGAAAAATAATCAATAAATGTCGATAAAATGAAAAAAAAAAAAGAAAAAAAAAAAAAAAAAAAAAA